>LUCH01006452.1:0-13601 GCA_013368495.1 Paragonimus heterotremus
GAGGAGAACATTAGCGGAAAGTTTAAATGACATGCGCAACAGTTTCTGTATTGTTACATAACCTTGTTTTAAAACGTCGCGAATACTACGACTTGAAGTGTTGAAATCTACGTGGAAATCATCCGTAGAAGATGTACGCATTACAAACCCGCAGAACACCACAGATTTCAACAGTTACCTGAACACGTCGACCGTTATTCTAGGAAATTTGCTGATGGATCCCACAACATTGTGGGTACAAAATATTCGCTATCGGTGGCAACTATTCTCGATGAAGAAATCAAGTGCAGGATTACCTCTGGAACTTTCGGTCGGCGATACGTTACGATTTGATGTTGAATTTTTAGGCGCAAAGGTTTCTAGTATCGAGGTCAAAATCCTTAGTAATCCCGTATCAAACAGAAGCCTGGTGTGTGCCGCACCCAGACACATGCCTGACGGGATGCTCAGCTTGGCCTGCATCCCAACAGCAAAAATTGTGCGTTGTACTTCAGAGAGACCTGAGGTTTGTATACACAGCATTACTTGAAAGCAAAGCAAGCAGTGTTATGCGCTCAGAAGAACATAACTGTGATTGCATAAATCATGCTTACCGTTCAGGGTTATTCTGTAGCTTGATGTGTATCATGCGGAACTAAGCCTCTCATTCTGTAATCAGGACTTGGGGCCAGTTGAAGGCTTCAAGGAAAAGTTGTTAAAGGGGTGCCAAAAATAAAAAAAGTGGTTTGCCGAAACTCAGGAGCTTGAACTTGGTGCTTATAGAATGCTGACGCCTTAGTTAGAACGGGATACTCGTCCAGAAATATCTGCTAGGTCCAAGGGGCAAGTCAACTCCGAAGGAGCTTACCGTGAGGTTAGAGGGACAGAACGGTAGAGTTAGCTGTAAAACACTTTTCCTTTCCTGTAAGAAATCTACGTATGTGCACCTTAAATACATATTGGTAGGTGTACTGTGAGGCAGTTCTTATCATGAGGTTAGCAAATAGGTTCAAGCGATTATTCGACTAATGCCAGGATTTGAAACAATTAACGATTAACGGCCAATCCCACAGAGTACAGAACACTTGTTCCATGTATTGACTGTAACTCATAACCCAACATTGTGTGCCACTATTTTACTGCATGAATAAATACGTTGTGCACAGTTACACTTCGATTTCGCTGACTAACGTTATCACTGCTATGTGGAGACTAGCCAAGTAGACTTCCGACCACCGTTGCGTATTTCCAACTATCACACTCTGCCATCAATAATATATAGTCCATGTGCTGTTTACCAACAGACTTAAATCCGGGTAACCCTCTAAAGGTCACCAAGTTTGGATCGATTTCCAAATTATCTCTCAATCTATGACGGCTTTTTAGCGCGCATGGTGTGTAGGCATGTTTTTCTGGCTTCCAGGTCTTACAGAAACCGCATGAGCTCTTAACGCTAAAGAACGCTTCAGAACGTTCATCGATTTAACTTCACTTCTCTCATGGCCCTATTTATTACACAAATGGTGTATCGTCGTCACACAATGTACTATCCCGTCGTTCTTTTCTTAAAAATATGCTAACTTGTGAAATAACCATTATTTACTCGGTATTACTCCTGAGGTGAACCCAGACAGTGGCATTCAAAATTACGCCCCTCTTTGCGAGAATGGTAAATAGAACATCTACGAGTAAAACCTTGGACCTGCAGCAAGCGCGACAGACATACTGAATGCATGGTTACCCATGACGTAAAAACAGTTGCTGGACTAAAGGTGCCCAAACAAGGAAAGTTTTGACAAACACAAGGTCTATAAGGTAGAAAACCGTAGAACGTGCGGGACGATTCTCTGTGAGTATCAAAGTAAACAAGTGCGAAAGTGCCCAGGCTCTTCACTTTTGTTCGTTTTAGTAGCCTGAACGTTGCCGCTATAATAAAAGGCATTTCCCAATGCAGGCACTTCGCTGATACCTGATACAGGTTTGCTAGATTTGATTAGTTAAGTGAGACCATACTGTGAAAAGCAAGGGCTTCAGGAGGATTCGAACCAGTGACAGAAACACCATGCCTCGACGCGGCAAGCTCTCTCCCAGCTGAGCCGCGAAGCCACACCAAGGGCTCGAAAATGTCACATTTGGACTCGGTTACTCACTTATCCCACCGTCTAATATGGAATTCACCAAATGATCCAGAACGTCGACTGCCCCAGCAAGATTTCCTGAACAGTTCACGCTGGAATCCGCCAACGCCACCATTGAACATAGAAATGGTATTACTGATGAGTAGTTATGTTCATTATTCAAATTAATGTCGCCCGATAATTTTGTGGTATTTAACCCTGCTAGCTTGGAGGACCCAAAGAAACAAGTACTATAAGGATGGAAGTAATAATACACTGCCTATCATTGTGGTGATAGTAGGTCAAACGGATAGCAGTGTGGAGAAAATTCGTGGTTGAAGCGCTTCAACAAATTCCCCAAAGTTCCATGTTTGTCGATCGTCAGTTGCTTCATCAACTATTCACCCGGAGTTGATGAAAACTGCCCAACCAGCGCATTGGACTCTCATAGGACGGTCGAATACCCCTTAGTTGTCCTATGAGTGTCCTGCAAGGACGGTCATGAAAACGCTGTTCGAATGCCCAACCACCCACTTACCTGTTGAATCAACATGGAACGTGAAGTATGATACATGATGGAAGAAGTTGATAGACATTATTTTTTGAAGACACCTGTTTGTTTTCGTCAGACTTGGATGATTAATTGACCGCAAGTTCACAAATTGCACCATGAAAATGTCGCGTGGATTCTTGCGGTCTCATGTGTACCGTCTTACAAAGATGTACAAGTTGGGAAACCCTCAGTACAGCAAAGAAAGAGTTACTGGTGGAAGTGCTGGTACCTTTCAGCTACCATTCGCATAATCTGACTGTAATTTGACTGATAAACAGTGTAAAAAAAACCTGATGCGTGCGCACGAAGGGAGATTGAAGTAATAATATATACATATATTCTCAGCTCATTTGTGAGGAACACGTTCGGGTGTGCGCGATCATTGCAGATAATTACATGCTGTACAAAGCACCAAATGGATATAAAACAAGACAAACAGGAAACCTGTTGACAACTCACGGCGTGATCAGAGGAAAATAGTCAAAATTCACAACGTTCGATTTACACACAAGAAAAGAAGACAGTTCGTCTGTTCCACAGGTTTAGTCCAGAAAATGAGATGTTACACTAGCTCATCTTTTACAAGGTTAAGTAAAGACGATATTTCAAATATTCCAAGGTCACCTTGGGGAATACGTGCGTATTGAGCGATCGAAACTAGTTAACGCGCACGGATTGAATTCATAGTGGTCGTTGCGTCAACATCGTGCACGAGGACTCTGAATCAACGGACAGCCAGACAAACAAAGAGGACGATTGCATTTGAATTACCGCTACGTGTTGCGTAATATAACTTTGGATACAATCTCTGTCTGCTCTTCTGGTTGCATGTTACACGTGCTGTAACGTGCGGTCGAAACCAGCAAGCGCGCACGGGTTGAATTTGAATCGTGTATCGGGGCGTGCTGCTGTGTTGTCGAGAACGTTCTAGTTATCGTTTGTGTAAGTCGTGTGCATGGCTTACTGGGCCTTTGGCTCATGCTTGTTTTCTTTTTGTTTCCTTTTTCAAGACTGTTGTTGGAATCCCTACTCCAGAAGGACCCTGTCCCCTGGTGTCTCCATGTTGCCCCACATTTGGTCCGCAGGTGTGTCGGACAGTCCATGTGTAAACATTCGGCTTGCATGTTACAGTGCAAATGTATCTTCGAAGGATTTCGCCGTTATTTGACGAAACTTCGATCGGAGAAATGTTGAAATAATTCAGTTTGGACGAGGGAGGACGGGAAATTTCAAAATTCAGCAAAGAATTGAGCAGACTTCGGCGCGGGACCGCGGTGACCGCTGGAAAGCGTTGAAAGGATGAAAATCTCACTAATCGCTTGGTCAATATAGGGTTTTAAGTCCCCATTCATTGCAAACATTTTCTTTGCATCAGGAATGCCCGTGGGAATAAGAAAAAGGGCGCAATGTGATGTGTTAGATGGGGAAATGTGAAGTAATCACATGTAATATGAAGATTAATGTAAACGTTATACACTTTGGCAAAAACTTCACGCGCTATTAATATTTTTGTGTTTTTCCAATAAAGTATATAACATAGGCAAACAATTGTTACGTTATTTTGCGCTAATTGGGTAACTATAAGCTACTTCCAGACTGATTATCACATGATAATCAGAACTCCGTCCGAGGTTTTGACGTCAGTTTATTTTATAGAGTTATTGATCAGGCAAGGATCTATATTTCATAGCACATAATTATTACTAGGCGGTTAACGAGGAAGGTTACGAGGCAGGAAAGACAACACGATATGAATTGAGATTTCAATGGGGTTATTGTGTATTTTTGACGTCAGATTGTTTGATAAGGTCAATGTTTAAAGTAGAATAAATAAACATTTCATAGCACGCAACAGTTACTAATGGTTAACAGGGAGAGTTTGTAGCAGGGGAGAAAACGCACGACGTGAATTGAGGTTATAATGATGTTATATAAGGTGAACGAGGGAGATTTTTTTAAAAACAGTTTTCTGTGGAGGGTTTTTGTACGTTGGTCAAATAGACAGTCAATTCTGGCTATCAATAATGATAGCCCGATGGGTTACCAAGGTGAACAAGTTATTACGAATGGGCATATATATATATGTGGAAACGTATATATGTGATATATAGTCTTTTTTGTTTTGGTATGAGTAAAACTCTTTATAACTAACGCACATGAATAAAGTGATGTGGTTTCGTGCGTGTGTAATGAACGAAATACTGGATGGGGTGTGAGTGATCGGTGGATAAACAGTAAACGGTTCCAGGCAAGCTGTTTTAAATGGGACTCTGTTAATAAAGATGGGTGCATACGTTTATCCTGCTGACGGTTGAACGTTATCTGATGAATATCGGGACAAATCACTCGGAAGAATTGTTATCGCATTAGTCACACACTATTCCCATTGGTTTAATTCCAGCAAACTTGTCGTTAGAAGTACAACCATGTGTGTGCGACTGCCTCCGTAATTTTTATGTAACAGACATGTAATGCTCACTGAACTGCCTCATTTATATCTACAACCTTTAGGTACCCCTCACAGATCGTAAAGAACGACAATAGGTGGGGATATCATGGTCCTTTCGGTTTAAAGAACGTCTTCTATAAGGTGCTCATAAGGCATGGATAATGTGCTTCTGTTCACTTGCAAATTCATGCCGATTGGTTGCGTTTGTTTAAAGGCTTCCGTACATACCTATGGCCAATTCTTGATCGTTTAATGTGGTGGCCGTCACTAAGCTTATATCTGATTACTGTTGTTTTTATCACATTGTTGAAACAAGCTGTACTATTGCGCCCGTGAGATAATTACCTGTTTTGTTTAGTTCGGGTATTATTGCTTCTGCATCGAAACTAGCTCTGGAGTTCAGCTGAATGAATTACTTCATGTGTATTCTTCTATAACCGTCACATTTAGCCAGTCCGAAAATTGTAGTGTTCACCGTTGGGGTATTCAGTGGTCAAACAAAGCCAGCGAACGTGACCGAATATTTTCCAGACCTCACGGACGAAATGATAAGCCTAAATTTACGTGGGTATTACCATGTTGGTAGCGGGAAGCGTTGCATAATTTACTTCTATTGCTTGATTGCTGATGCGCATTCAAATCATACTTACTTTGTTCAAGGCGACCGATACTTTAAGTTATGTTGCTGGCCTTGCAAATGTTCCATAAAATTGCTAAAATGCATGACTAGTATTTTTGTGGAAGAGCCAACAATGAATGATGTGCGGTCCTCGTCTTCTATCAACGTGCAACCAAAATGCTAACGTTGTACCTGGCTGTACGTGTGCACCGATAAAACGCTCAACTATTACACAATATTAGACGCTGCGCCAGCGGTCACGTAGCTTATCTATGGCGAACGATTAATTCTAAGGCGGCATACCCAAATGGAGTTGTTTTTCAGAAATACATTCCCTCCGTCGATTGGAACGATTTCTGGTGTAATTTTCCATCTACAGTGTATCAGAAAACTGTTGCCGAAACTTACCGCTAGCAATCACGTCTCAAGTTGGAAGACCATGTAATCGTTTTTCCATTTTGTGCACAATAAACTATTAACGTGCCGTTTGTCTTTTGTTCACATTAAATGCGTCACGATTACATCGGCCATTAGTTTCAGATGTACAGCGTCATCAATTTTAAGATGGGATCGGTGGCTGCCGCACAAAAGTCATGGTTCACCTCCCACGGTAAAATGCATTGGCCACGAATAGAATAGAAGTAAATAAATCCTTTGCATTCGGAACGTTCGCCTGCACTACCGTGATAAAGAGAGACTGTTAAAGTTTTCAGAAGAACGAGTAAAATTGTCTTCCGTTCATCCATCCAGTTTCAGACGACCTTCGTGCTGCAATGCGGTTTGAAAGTATCCTGGAGGAACTCTCTGAGATACCTTCCTCGGATGTCACGGTTCACATGGAGAACAGTGAAAAGCGCGTAACAAAAGCGGTGCACCTTATCTTTCCACCTCGTCTTGTGAACGAGTGTCTAGGCAAGACTTCACGGCGGATGGCATAAGTATGCTCAGAAAGAACGTGTCTGCCGGGACAACGATTATTCACGGTCACCAACACCATTGCAGTTCATGGTCACTGCATCTATCAGCACAAATCTACGGGTGAGCGTTACTTTTGTCTGCAACAACTCTTTTGCTTCCAGCTAGAGAGTAAAATAGCTGAATTAAACTTTGCCATGTGGCTTCTTGGTGAGAAGCCCAAATACACCTGTTGTGTTTGAGAGTGATACACTTCTTTTGACCATGAAAGAATAGAAAGTATCATTACATGGCAAGCGCTTTTGACGCCGGTTAACCCCAAAAAGGGGGATTTTTAGAAGACTGTTCATTCGAACGTGCGCATGCTGGAAGAATTACACTCCATGCGACCAGAACTGAACGCGTCACGTTTTGCGCTTGCTGAAAGTCCCCCAAAGCTTTCCGACGGCTTCAACGTAAAATTTCCAATGAACTCTTTTGATGATGTGCCAATCCTGAACAAAAAGTTGGAATATCGTGGACCGAATGTGGAGATGCTAACGTAAGTAAATGGTAACGAACGCATATTTAAACTGATTATATGGACAAAACAATGGGAACGATGGGAAACTGCGCATGTAGCATAGTAGGTACTCTGATAACGGACGAGCTGACGAACAACATCAACTGGAGGGGTGTCAATAACAAGTTTTCGTACGTGCCCATACCGTCGTCACAGTCAACCGTTGGTACGGTTATCAATCCACTAACTAAAATGCGTAGTATGCTATGATTAGTCAGAAAGTTCTAGGTTCATCACACAACCTCGGAATCGGATCCAGTAGCCTAGAGAATGGTATGCACGGTTCCCGAAGAACAAATCACTCTGGCACATGAATCCAATGAACGAGGACAAGGAACATCTCCGACCATACCGTTAGCGTTATACTTTTTCATTAACACTATATTGTCACAGTAAATGCCGTATTTTTTCCGCGCTAGACACATTTCCGTTACTTCGCGATAAGTCGGACGTGGTTATTTTGGTGGAAACGCCGATATAATTGTTGGTATAATCGTTAAACTATCAGCGGAAACAGAAAATGTGGTATAAGCTGTTGAACGCGGAGATTTCCTATGACCGTCCTATGAACGACCGAAAAATCTTCCATTGGAACGCTAATAGGACACTTGTAGGACACCCACAGAACGGCCGTGCTGGCTGGATGTTAGGGCGCTGTCGCAGATACCAAGAGTAGTTCCCCTTCAGGGAGAAAATGCCTACTTCAAAATGAAGTGAGATACATGAATTCAATGGGCAGGGTTTCACTCTAGTTACAACCGGAAATCTCATGACGGCTGCATGTAGACTGACCATCTTTGACACGGTTTGAGATTACACCACTTAGCTTATCGTATATCGATTGCGGGGCCGGGGCCGATATAACTTTTTTTATCGCTGGTGTCCATGGGGGTCTGATCAAAACATTCAACGTGTACGTTTTTCTGTGTGATACAGTAAACAAAACAAAGATGTTACATTCCCCCAGATTGACTGTGAAAAATTCAACATACGGTGTAAAATTGGAAGGAGTACTATGTGGTGAGCCCACCGCGCATACGTTTAACATTTTACGGACGAAGTCCTGATGAATATTTATGAAAGGATACGTATCTTTCACACAGAATGACCTAGCTCCTGATGGTCATTTCTATTATGGCTTTCGTACAGATCGTGGAACACTCACTTTTTCTATTCCACTGCACGTTGGTAGGATGCGCCCTTTCCCCATTAAAAATATGCGGTCCGTGAGTTTTGTTGTAGTTTGTTTTTACCTGAGGTACTAGGCTAACAATAAGGAGTGCTATCTCCAGCCCTCAGGCTTTTACCTGAAGAGACCACCACGTCAAACCGAGCCGCACGTTGCTGACTTCCTACCTCATATGAAAATTGCACGGTTGGTCCCAGATAAACTGTGAAGATCCGCAAGGTTGAGAAAGTTTCAGTTGCACATTTGTCCGGTAGTATAATATGATACCTTTGTCGATTGAAGGCAACAAATTTTCTCCCAAGTTGTCTGTTTATAATCACAATTCATGCCAACCCCAATTTCTTCTATAACTAACGAAGCAGGCCAAACTAACGTCTGGACAGAGCCGACCTAAAACGTGCGTTCACTTCAACATATCCGTCGAGATGAGTACACTACATATTTGATCACAGCCTTCGCACTATACAAACTTCTCAGGCAACCTCTCTCGAGAGTAACCACCAGATTCGATCGGAGATTTTGACTTGTCTCGAAAGTCCTAATCGCATAGTTATCGATTAGAGTTAACAGGACAGTTACCCTGTCTCTAGCCGAGACGATCGTGCAACCTGATTATTGCTCATAAACAAAAATGATTGACCGTTCAAATATGATGAGTTGGTCGTGACTAATGCGAAATCAATGTCGTTTCAGTTAACACGGTTGCCTCAGGAAAGCATGGCGGAAGATCTGATCCAGGTCGTGGCGAGTATATACAGTACTGACGAGCTCTAACAAAGGCGGAACTCGAGCATACTGCTTGTAACGATTCACGTCTGATCGTTGAGTTGCGCGCAGCCCAAAAACGGATCCCCAAAATGAGAACAAGATTGGATCCAACAATTTCTACGGTACTATTAAACAAATGCATCAATAATTACAAAAGGCAAACCTCAATCGTTCGCGACGATAGTTTTGTCCAGCAAAATCAATAGCTTCTCAACAGGACCAACAAGGTCAAAGATGAACCGTCACGCCAGCAGACCAGGACAAGAATGGCCACTCGCGCCGCGGACATTTAATGACACATTGGTTCAATGAAACAAAACGGGATGGGTGAGGTAGTGGGAACAAGTGTCAGGTTGGTGGGGGAAAATAGGGAATGCAAACGATGGGGACGAATTTTCACAGTTCTTGGATCAACAAATTTACAGCGCCCGCCAAAATTCGTCTGCATCTAAAAGACCGCTGGTAGTGCTGTACAGTTCTGGCTCCCTATCTACAGGTACTTAATATAACTATCCACACGACGTACGTTGGAGACCTCGCAAACCGTATTGTCTAACAGGCATGCCCCTCTAACAAACAAAGGCGCCTCACGTCTCTCTTCATTAGACCGGTCTTCGTGCAAACCTCTACAGCCCGAACTAGTTCGTCCGCGTCTACTTCACATTTTGTAACTAGTCTCAGGGGCCACTGGTCTCTAGTCAGTCCATCGGATACAACAAGAGCAACATCATCGACCTAGAAATTACGTTGTCTTTTCAACCACCTTTGGCGCACTTGTAACGATGACACATACTCCCGAGACCATCTTTTCCAAAAAGTAGATACCATGTTATTCGCTTGTCTCCAACACCTAGTGTACCTATCTACGATACTGCATTCTGGGGCCAACCCTGTATTGCTCTTCAAGAGAAGTGTCATGCGGGGTTAGGGCGGTGTTGTCAGGACAGTCTGCGGCAACAGGAACCAATGGTCTGTTGTTCAAGATACGATCTACTTCAGCCAATGAAGTTAGAAGGGTTTCGTCATCGGTTCGTTGCTCTCGGCAGATTGCGCTCAAAATACATCTGACAGATCGAATCAATCGCTCCCATACTCCACCCCGATGACTAGCATATGGTGGGTTGAAATGCCACTGAATTCCCTTTTGTAAGAGCTTGCCATTGACGGACCCACTACCTAAGTTGCAGACCCAATCTCTAAGCTCTTTGTCAGCGGCAACAAAGTTGGTGTCGTTATCAGAAAAAATTGCCTCGGCTCTACCTCTGCGTCTGATGAATCGTGGCAGGGCCATAATAAACGAGTCGGTGTTCAACGTGTGAGCCACTTCGATGTGCAATGCTCCAGAATGTAGGCACGTGAATAAACATCCATACCGTTTTTCGGAAGTCCTGCCCCTCTTCACACAAAAGGGTCCAAAATAATCCAACCCAACTTTCGTGAACGGATGCCACGCTGGATTTACCCTAACAGATGGTAGAAGGGTAATTAACTGCTTACCGACTGAACCACAACGGCGACGGCAGGTTAGGCAGGATCCAATGACTCGCTTAACAGCCGCGCCACCCTGTATGATCCAGAAGTGTCTCCTTAGCGAGCACAACATATGAGACCTTCCTGAATGACGTTCGACCTCGTGATGATATCTTATAATAAGGTCAACGATGTGATCGCGCTTAGGCAAAATTATGGGGTGCATGGTCTCGGAACTGTAAGCCGATAACGACAATCGACCTCCTACCCGTATAACTCCTTCAATCATGGCAGGGGAAAATTTCTTCAAGGAGCTCCTTTGAGAGAGAACAGAGAGGCTATCACAGCCAGATAGCCTGGACAGCAAGGCTACCTCCTTGAGGAGGCGCTCTGACTGCACTGATCTGATCAAATCTACTTCTGCCGCTTTGATCTCCTTTAAACTGAGGGGTCAGTTTGCAGAGTCAATTCCGAGCGCCCGCCATGGAATTTCATAATGTAGCACTTGAACCAGGTAAGCCATACCACGGCTGTAAGCAATCGAGTCCAATTTGAATATCGAAAAATGAGATTATGCAGACCGTTTGCTTGAACGACAAAGTTAACATGAGCCGGTGTCTTCTTTAGTTAAATGTCGTTGGGCTCAGCAAGGGATTTGGGTTTCGGAGACCATGACCTGCAAGGCCGACTCAAGAACTCAGGGCCTTTCAGCCACTTGTCTCTTATTGAGCCACGCGTTAAACCGCGTGAATCTAAGTCAGCCGGATTGTCTTCGGTTCTTACGTGTCTCCATTTTTTGGGTGTCGACGACTGGTGGATCACGGAAAGGCGGTTAGCCACAAACGTGCAGAACCGAGTTGACACATTGTAAATATATAGTACAGGACGATCATGAAATCAATCCAAAAACAACAATATCGAAACATCTGATCCAGGTTGCTAACGATGACTCAATGTAACCTCACGGCCAGGACTGCTGCGACCAATTCGAGTCGCGGGATAGTCACCGTCTCGGATGGTGCAACTCTAGCCTTGCTAAACAGTAGTGCACTATTCCTGGTACCTCCATTTGAGGTGAAGCATCCATATGCTATTGCCCCATAACCTCCTTCTAAGGCATCACAAAATATATGCAGCCCGGATAGCTCTGCAACAATAACCTGCGACAACAATATGTAGCGTGGAACTCGGAGGTCATCAAGAGCCTTTAAACTTAACAGCCAAGCTTGCCACTCTTTGCGATCTTCTAGACACAACGGGTCGTCCCATCCGAGACCACTCTTGCACAGCTTCTAAAGCAAACGTTTCCCTGGCAGTAGCCACGGCGAGACAAAGCCCAAAGGGTCGTATAGCGAAGAGACGTAGGATAGCATCCATCTCCTAGTCTCCGCTCTGTCTGAGAGCTGAAGGCTCTAACGAAACTTATCCGTTTCAGCATCCCATTGAATACCGAGAGTTCGTTGTGATGGTGGAGATTTGGCTGCAATATCTACTAGGGAGGGCGAGAGCTCTGAGGTCGGTATTGAGGCTAGCATTTCACGGTCGTTCGAAACCCAGTTTCTCGGTCGGTAGCCTCCTCTGGCCAACATGTCACAAACCCCTCTCACAAAATGTTTTGCTGTCTCCGCGTTAGAAACCGAAACTAGACAATCATCAACACAAAAATTCGTCCGAACCGATTCGCGAATGCAATTTTCATACATCGACCCACAATCCTCGGAAGTACGCCGTAATGCATAACTGGCACAGAAGGGCGAGGAAGTAGCGCTGAAAGAATGGGAAGCCATTTGGTACTCTACTGGATCTCTTGCGAGGTCATGTTCGGGCTACCACAGAAATCAGAACATACTTCGATCACGAACAGGGATGCGTACTTGCAGAAACATCTCTTCGATATCTGCTGACACTGCCACTTTCTCTGTGCGGAATCGTAACAATACGCCTACCAGATTTGAAGTCAAGTCAGGGCCCTGATACAGCCTGTCATTCAGGGACAGTTCCTAGTATTTAGCCGCGCAGTCAAAGATTTCTCTGCGCTTCCCTGGTTTCTTAGGGCTTAGTACAGGATGGTGTGGCAGGTACCACCGATGCGGGTAGCTTGGACCAAGATGAGCTTGGGGGACCCTTTCAATATTCCCACGTTCAATGTGGTGTTGTATCACCTTCGCGTACTTTGAGTACGTATCTTCATCACGGTTAAATCTCCTCTTCAAGTACAACAAACGTTTCTAAACCATTTGGTAGTTGTTAGGAAACGTGAGCTGCTCATCCTTCCAAGGTAGGGGAACTTCATAATGCCCGTTTGCGTTCAGCGCGGACGACTGTACTAGGGGTAAGGCCATCGAATCCTATCTAGAGAGTGTGGGAACATTCGGGGACATATCAGTGAACTCACTATCATATAAGGCACGAATGTGGTCTACTAACGTAGGAACGTCCTGCGAAAGCCAGTTGACAGACGCCTTAGCTTGACATTCACTGGTCAAAGGTCCGCACAACATCCAACCGAACAGGGTTCTCATTGCGTACGGCTGTCTACGTTCCCCTAACCTTTTTTTGTATGACCCAGTGCGGCTTGGGCACGTCACATCGGAGGAGAAAAGTAACCTCACCGTCCTCAATTTCATTGAATATAATGTCCAGCAAGTGTGCCCACTTACTGGCTTCCCTGTGGAAAGAATAGATAGGTCTCACTGGCAAGTCCTCAACTGAGTAAGCGTCATCGATGATAACCGTCTCATCTCCTTCTAAGGACTTGAGATTCAGCTTGGTGCTCGTACAACACGTTGTTTCTGTCCCGCTGATCGTCGTTATGGATACAGCTGAAGCGGTACCCGAGGTACCCAGGCGATCTAGGGAGTTTTTTTACTAAGGTGGTATCTGACCCGTTGTCCACAAACGCGTAGGTAGTAAAGATTCCAGAGGGAACCACCACCTGCATCGGGATGACTCCTAAACGTTCCTGCTTGCTTGAACAACT
>LUCH01006454.1:1584-18280 GCA_013368495.1 Paragonimus heterotremus
CAGCTGCTTTCTATGATCGATTATATGCCAATTTTTATGTTTTGGCTGCTGCCAGACGCTGTGGCGTTATCTTAACCTAGGTGCAACTTAAATTTCGAAGTGTTTTATCCGGATTACACGTTCAACTTTTGAAATAATTTCACTTATCAGAACACGGGAACTATTCTCGCCTCAACTAAGACAAGTGCTCGTATTTTTTTTAGTGAGTAGTAGTTTTCAAATCTGTTTAAAGGGTTAGATCATTCATATTGTTCTGGGTTGCAATCCCGCTCTGATCCCTAAACGATTTCACATAATATGTAAACATGAGCAGCTCACGGTATTTATTGGGTCAATATTGAGCACTAGAAAGATTTTCTGACTGAGGGCAACGCCTTGAGGAACTTCTTTGGAGACCTTTGTTAGGTCAACGTGTTCATCTCTACAGGCAAATTAACTTGACGTCTCTTTGAAGATTACTTATTCAATTCAGACGATTCGTTCCAACTTTACAAGTTTCTATCATTTTAGGGATCAAGCGGTTGCCGGCCATATCAAGGACTCCTTTAAAACCTAGGTAACAAACTTCGGCTGTTCAGCCATTATCATTTTTTGGTAATGGCACTATGTTTGTGGAGTGGGGAGATGTTTTAAGTCATATTTTTGTCTGTTCTGCAGACGCTTGTTTGAGTGACTGGGGTTTCGACGTGTCCTGCCACCTGATAACCTTCGGTAAGGGTTGGGAGCAGAAAACAGACTTCAATACCTGAACTGTCTGCCTTAATCTAACTATAGTTCTACTCAAGAGGTACCTGAACGTTACCACATTTCTATTGAGAGGGCCCTATGGTTTTTGATGATCAGTTTTAACTCAATTATCATAAACAAGTCTTTTACGATGAAGCTGTTCAATTAACTTGAGGTTCTTTGGTTATATCATGGCGGTTATTTGTGGGCTGGTTCCGTTGCTTGCCGCAAAGTTGTAGCCTGACGTTCTATTAAACCGAATGCCATTTGGATAATTTTCACCTGATTGGAAGAAGCGCAGTTGTCACAAAATTCGGCCCACAAATTTGTGAACTACAGAACTGGATTTGCTTTTAAAAATGGTAAGTTGGCTAGCGACATTTCCGCCGCAGTGTACTCGTACATTATATGGTTATTGCTACAAATAACTGACTGAACCGCTATCACCTGTTGCAGAAAACAGGCAACGTACTGATATGGGAGTTAATATCTTTTAAACTTGTATGCGAACAAAAGGAAGGAGTGTTAACGTGAAAACAAGACTGATTGATTCTACGAATGAGTGAACATATTCATCAAAATGGGCGAGCTGTCCGGGTTTTTAGGGTTTAAAATCGTTACAAACGTCTAGACGCACATTATCTCACGTGAGTCCGAACACAAAAATACATAAAGTGACACAATCAGGGCTTATTGCGTCTACTTATTCTTAGAGTAAGCTACCCAGTGAAGAAAGTGCATGGAAAGAACCACGTCAGACCGCTGAAGCACAGGGTAAGCCTTGATTTTACTTTGAAACCGACATGACACACTGAAAACTTGACTAAAGTAAGGGTGGTTAAATACTGGAAGTATGAAAAGGCATGATGGAGTATGACTATCGGGAATATTACTTATTGTGGTCACTGTCTATCTCTTCCAACCTCCGACTAGTTGCTGAGTTATTTGGGAAACCCTACTCGGTGGCCTACAATATGACACCATGAAACCGGCATCCTGTTTTGCTTTGGCGTATCTTTTAGCGACCGTCCCTGACTGGCTGACAGTTGGTATATCTTCCACAAGACGTTGGATGTTTTACCATAGACGTTGCTGCTTTCATTAGTTACGTTCCTACCAATCCCCTTCTTCTTTCCTCTGTTTTCCTGTTTAGGAATTTTCCTTCCTTTTTTGGTTGTGTGGCGGTAAAGCATCAGTGTGAACCACTGATTTATTACTGTTTGTGATGATAATGATGGTGAGACAATTACTAAAACACTTCATCCTTAATCACTTTTTCCACTCTACCTAGCTTCCTGTCCAGGCTGCACTGTGATACTTATCCCCATGGATATCCCAACAACTTTAATGGGCAATGGACTCATCCTAGACGCCATGTGCTGTGATTTTCGTCGGAACTTTCGACCCTGCTCCGAGTAACACCTGTACACAGAATGGAAATTTGGGGCTTCCAAACTAGATTAGGTGATTAATGATGTCCTTCTTTGATAACAGAACCCTACTAGCCAAAAATTGTGGTTCACAAGCGTGTGTCGTACTGTGTATAGAAGGTAACAGTGGTTTAGAAGCAGAGTCGTTCTGTATGAGTTAACTACTACCTCAACGGGAAGAGGTAGTAGCCTGCGTTATCTCAGACCACCACTTGTTAGCCCGCTTGCCAATGTATTTATCCTACTGTTCAGTTCATCTCAATAGATACACAAACTGTCTTACCTAGCTGTAATTATCAAACAAATATTCTTGTTGATTTCAAAAAACCTCCAATTTCCTGCGTCAAGTTAACATTACTCTTTTTTGGTCATAACTAAGCCCATGCAGAATAAGATTAAGTGTGTGTTCTGCGATGCATATATTTTGCGGTCATTTATTCTTCGTCACCCTTCTACCGCAACACTAGGTTGTGCATATCAGTGCATTCAGCCGACGATGTCAATACCTTGGTTTGTCTGCTTACTGATCAATCTTTTCAACGGTTAGTTGTGCACCTTCTAACCTAATGTTTGTAGATGGTATAGTCTTAGGACGTTTACTTCAACCCATCGTTCATGATTCTCGTTGTTGATCTATTGTTAGTATTTGTGATGACCGTCTAATCGATTCACAATACTAACGTGCGTGCCTATTGAGTGTTAATGAAGACCAAAGCCGGTGCCTAAATAAAGATGTTGCAGCGAACACCAGTGTGAATGAACATCGATGTGTGGATTACAAACACCTTATTGGTCGTAACTGATGAAATAGAAAAGACACCCGACTACAGTTCATTTCCACGGACTTGATTCCCAATTTTCTTGACTGTTACTTTCTAGATTTTGGTATATCACATGTAGTATTCCTTGTCACATGGTAATAATCAACTTGAATTATCAAAAGTAACGACGCAACTAACGATTCACCACAGAGAACCGGTACGCGGTAATTACATTTACAACGATGTGATGTGTTAAGTTATTTATTATTATTTAGTCACGTCACTTCTGGTTTCCTGTTTGTTTAAATTTTTCGAGTGAAGATCGCGTAGACCAGAGTTGGCAATAAGTTCGACAGTTGGCACTTCGAATCATCGTTAGTTCACATAGTTTATTCGCGCATGAATGGAGCCGGTCATAGTTAGTTTTTAGTAACAGTCGTGACGGCCTTGACTATCAAGTATCTAGCATGTCTGTGTTCTTTTAGTAAATGAGGTAGTTTGAATGTAAAGCAATGGTAATTCAGGTTAAAGCGATGTGTCTACAGTAGATGGCTTGACGTTCATGACTGTTCATTGATTTTTGCGTACAAAGTTCAGGTAAACAACTTTATCCAACTATATGTTAGTCATGTTTACTATGTTATGAATTCCTGTATGCCCCAACAAAATTCCAATAAAAGTCGCTTTTCTTTTTCAGATGGAACTTCAAGAGTGTAAGCCATCCGACGTGTTACGTTCCGTACGTATGAACAATGCACACTTGAGTAATAAAATTTCGAATGCCAAGCATAAGTTAGCCAGCCGGTTTGTTTTGCCTACTGATTGGTCGGCTAATCATACTTTACTCCAGTCAAGTTATCTTTACGGATCTATCTGAGGATCACATTTCGACAGGGGAACACAGGCAGGAAAAATCCAGACCAGGTTTACAACTAAATTTGCAAAGTGAACCAAAAATTGATGTAAGGCGAGCGACAACAATGGTTGAACCGAATTTGCAAACAAACCACACGTTTGATCTACGCGAACAGGTGATTGTATTTTGTAAACTGCTAAGTGATATTTTTGAGCCATATGTGACTTTTAATTCTGTTTCCTGCTGTTTTGTCTGATCCGCATTCTTCCATTCACATATTCTCATTCACTGACGTTTGCCATGAATGTGGAATGTATTTTACTGGCAACTAGTTCAATTGGTTTTCACATCGGATCAATTTCTAACAGAACCATTCCATTTTTTACTCCTTTGTGTTTGAGCAGTGAACGTGTATGCGGCACTCAGAACATGATGGATGCACCATGGACCGTTGAACTCAGCTTGATGCAAGATCAAATCGATGGTGACCTTCTGTTTCTGCTGCAAGCGGACTGTTAATCTAACATTAACAGCCTAGGATTATCTCACAAAGTTTTACTACTGTTGTTCGTATGTCAATATGGATAGTGAAAGCACACGTTTATTTTTTGAGTCTTCTTCACCCGCGGCCTACCAACGACTTCCGTCTGGTTAGCGGGCCTCAAATTTTCCAAACTAGTTGGGGGAGGGGAAAATCTTTCAGCATAGTCGAGATATCTGACTTTTCCACACATACAAGTTGCACACTGGGCCTCACTATGACATCATCTGTTTCTCCACCAGTTAACCTGTGTTAACTGAGCTGACTATGTGACTGAACGCACTACCTACCAACACATATTTGGAAAACTCTGATTTCATCACGGATATCCAGGGTAATAAATTTTTACTGTCTGAACTAGATGGACAATTACTTCTTTCTTTATCACAGCGTCTTCAGCATCACACTTTTTTATTGTTGTGATGGTTAACATTTGCTTGAAATCGTTAGGCGTCCGTGCTAGGATTTAGTCACACCTTATGAAAGCTTTAATCGCTCCATTCAACATGGTCTGTAATCCTACTTGTCAAGTTTTGGACCCCGTGTCTGTTTACATGACTAACAAAAAAAGCTTTCAGGTAACATTACATCCGTGGGGCAATTGTAACTTCTTTACATGCGTATATGCACACATGCACACTTATATATACATGTAAATATATAGACTGAACACGATAATTGTTTGCAGCTTTCTCCTTCCCACACACTTTTAGGTCTGCCCTTTTCGAGAAGAAGCACCATGCTTGGGTTCTGCTTTTGCTAGACCTCTTCGGCAATGCCGTTGTCAGGATTTGAACGCCGACCACAGTATGATAAGGCAACCATGCTGATTACCATGTCATTGACCTCACATTCGGTACTACTGAATTATAGTATGTAAACCCTCAACCACATTCGTTTATAAGTAATGTTTGGATTGCCGGATCGCCTCCGGAGAAATGCAGTAGCTCAACATTTGGTTCCAGTCGATGGCCTGACGATTAGGATTTTTATCCAGGTTAAAATCACAAATTATTTTTAACATGTTCAGCGATCTTATCATAATGTTTTGACTTGAAACGCCATTGACTGCTACTCTCTACAGTAACATCAGGATTGACTTGATTTCGAACCATGATACCTACGGGAATGTCTACTGTGGAAAATGTCTGTATGTATGCACAGTGATCCATGATTTTGACTTCTCGTTTTTGGTCCATGCTGTTTATTACATTGTGTAGATCGACCAAGTTTAGTACATAACATGATACAGAACTATTATCCTTACTGAGAATAAAATGTTATTGGACATAGTTGTAATTCACCGTCAAGTAATATCAGAAGCGATCCTGCAAGAAGCTTAAGGCTGACTGGAGGCATACTATCTTTTCTCAGTGCTATCTACTGCAGTTCTTCAGTTGTACTCAAGCTGACGTGGTCATCGTTGTTCGATACGAGAGGAACGACAGAACAACGAGCAATATTCATAAATCGGCTGATTCTTGAACTCGACTCCCCATAGTTGTTTTTCACCAATGACGATTATCAGGATAAACGCGTGTGACGGGTATTAGGAAGAATGTGACCACAGAGTTGAGTACGACGCATCTGAATAGAAGACTTGGGCATGCCTTAGAAGATCGGAACTCCTTGATGAATAACCCTCTTAACCGGATGTAGCGGGTTGGTAGGAGGAGAAAATCTGTGCTACGTGAGGTATTTGTAAAAATCAGTCGCGTGGACGATAATAAATGGAATTTAACACTCAAGTTTCCGCAAACTATAGTTCTGCAAAGTGAAATGACTTCGTGGCTATCTGTTCATGGAAGTTTCAGAGGCAGTCTGCTACTGATGAGGTATCATAGATATCAATTTTTATATTAGATTGAGGATCACATCACGTGAGCAGCCCGCCGAAGTTCTCCATTATCAACTGCCAGAAGCAAGTTTGAACAGAGTGTTACAGACGATTGTAGTTGTTATTGGCTCCAGTTACTCAACAAATCAGATATCCCCAGTTAAAGACAATAGGAAGGTGACTGTGGGATGATTTAGGGGAGCATTTATTTTTGCCAGTATGTTGACGTTAACTTTCATGCAAGGGGATTACAATTCTCCGTTCTACGTTCACCCACTTTCGGTTTGACCTGCACCGTCTTTACATCACTTCTGCGAAAAGTATACGGCTTGTCAGCAAGACAACTGCTGGAAAAAGACAGCGGCTAATAAGCCACCACACGACGACCTGAAAGTTGGAATTTCAGTTCTGGAGCTGATAGAACATACTACAGTAACTAACTCTAAGAGTGGAAGGAACAATTTAAGAAAACCGTCTTAAACGCGGGAAGTACCGTAGGTGAGGACCAACTTAGATGTTTGTTCAAGGCCACGATAAAACGTCTCTTCTGAACTTCTAGAAGCAGGTCGAGATGTTGTTTTCCTTCGAATTCCAAGCATGACACCGCATCCTTGACGGTCTTATAGTTGCAGGACAGTCGTCTTACCTATTGAATGGCAGTTTTGAACGAGGATTCCTCATCCCTAGTGAGATGCGCTAAATTCTACTCCCTCATGCATAAACCTGGATCGACCAGTATGTTCAAAATTATGAGCGGTGTTTTAGAAGTGAACCAAACAACGCCTAACGTAGATATGAGCAAAAACGTGTTATGTTTTTACCTGTAGTTATGAGGTATGAAACCCTTCTTGGAGCTAACAAACCCGAGAACTTTCGATTATATATATATATATATATATATATATATAATGAGTTCTGTAATTTCAACTTGGAGAGCAGTCCTAGTCAGGAGATCATTGATTGTAGTTAACAGATAGTTACTGTGTCTCCTATCGAGGCGACCGGGCAACCTGATCATTACTCACAAGCGAAACGTTCATATATGATAATTTGGTCGTGCTTAATGTGAGGTCAATAGCGCAGTAGTAAACACGGTTGCCTCATGAACAGTGTGGTCGGAGTTGTAGTCCCGGCAGTGGCAAGGATATGCGCTACTGACGAGCTCCAGTGAGAGCGAAACTCAAGTCTGATGCTTGTTTTCGAAATGGGCCGATTGGAAAATCTATGAGATTGCGACAGTTGTGATCAGTGTTAGGTGAGGTCCAGTGTATATGAAAACTAAAGTACCCTACTACTCATCACTAATTGGTTATGTTTTACCCAAGACAGATGCAGTCTCACTAAACTACTCACAGCACCACATGTACAATTTTAGCCGTCATTGTGGGGTGAAATCGTACACACTATACTCACTTTTGTATAACACAAAAGGTGGCATAAGCCACTGGTTTTCACTTTTCCCGACTGAGCAGGACTGCAAATGAAAGGCCCCCGTCACTTCATCAACTAGTTTGACTGCAGGTTTGTGAAACTCCGCCCAGAGGCACTCGGCTTCTGAAGCAAAGGAAATCAGTTGGTTACTGTTGGTGCACTGATAATAACCAATTACGAGTCGCCGTCCGCTTTGTCTACTCAACCGACCCCAAAGCGATCAAATAGTGTAAATTATAATCAACTGAAAGAAAACAACTCGATATTGTAAGCAATAACTGCATTCCTCCATAATTATGCGGAAGCCTGAATACATAGTGCCCTAAAATAAACTGTGGGCTTCATTTTTTTTTCAGATGATGAGTTACGTTTACTTCGTACAGATGAACTGTCTGAGCACTGTTTATTTAGCAGCTATGAGATTTTGACATATGGAAAGCTCTTTTTTTATTGTGCGATACGCTCTAATGAACACAGTTTGAGTAGGGTGGTATTTCGATGTTCAAGAAGTTGCAACTCACTTGTCGAGATATGCCATACCGAGGAGGACGACATAACTCAGCAAGATATCAAGTTTTTCTTGAGCTTTCTGTATATAGTACAGATAACTGAGGTGAACAAAAGTGATCGTGCTTATGTCGACCTTAAAGAAGGATATTAAGACAGGTCCACAGAACGTAATGTGTATACATAACATCAGAAAACAGCCGAATGTGAGTTGTTAGATTGTAACCACTCGTGGAACGCGCTGTTTCTACTTAGTGGAAAACCTGGGAAAATTCTACAGTCCACTGCTTAGAAAAAACCTGGTGACTGCTGTAATCAGAGAGGTGTCTGCCTGGACATGTGATCTGAAGACAATGTTCTTCAATGTTGAAAACGTCAACTTGATTGGCATACTTGGTGAACACGCTGGTGGCACTCAATTATCAAATATTCGGTCTTCGTTTACAGATAACTCATTGGCAGTCTGGTGTATCTTTATAATTCGGACGAGCCCTTCTAGAAGAAAAACCTTATGTACATGCCTATGCGCTCACCTTGTCACACCCTTTACGCCCATTTATGGTTCTTATGCCTAGACACTTAATCGAGACGGTTGTTTAGCATGTATTGTTCAGTGTGTTTTGATCCACAGAATAGTGGTCGATTAGAATGATCATCGTACGATCTGGATTTGAACTCAGTTGAGAACCCTTAGTGTTTGTTGTCCAGACAACTGCAGGAAAGTGGACATATGATGTTTCCAGGAGGCCTGGCTTGATAATCTTCTGTCATACACATGCAATTTGTGCACAAGATTTGAAAAAAAATAGTAGACGGCCCATTACATTTGAGATCCCCATGATTCACTTCCGATCGAAGCGTTTCTACACACATGCGGCAGGCTAATTTTGATTCATCATACTGGTTTGAATACTTTTTCGGCAATATTCCCTCCAACTGTGTGCATCTGCATGTTTGTGTTTGCTCACAAAATGTTGGTGTTTCATTCCTATGACTGGCGTTTGAGACGAAGTGTATGTTTAGCGAATTTGTTTCCACTGTGTCTGATTGCTTTGTCGAACTAGCTCGTTCTGATCCGTAAACATTTTTACTATATCCGTGATGATGGACTACCTGTTGTGTGCATTTCTTGGCCTTATTCAGAGCCCTTTTTTTGATCAGTCTTGTAGATCTGAACCGTATTTTTTTGCATCGAATCACGAGATTGTGCTTAAACTCATAGTCGTAACTCCGGCACTATGTTACTTTACAGGTCGAAGATCTTTCTGTCCAGCTGGAGGAGTTGAATCGAATCACACGCGGATGTTTGACTCACCCACGTGATTGTTTTTGTCACGATTGCAACCGTTCATCGCTGTCAGTTAATCAGACCAGTCGGCCCCGAGACTCTGTACCTGCCACACCACCGTTACTCAACTTGACCGAGCCAACAGATTGTTGTGTGTCTTGCCTAGTGCCCTGTGCAGTGAAAACCAATCAACAAACTTCCGGAATGAACATGGACGAGCATTCTAGCCAGATAAACCATCTTCAGGATCGCCAGTATTCGCTTCAGGTGAACTATGACCAAATCACCGGCTGGTTCGCTTACATTCCGACTTTAAGCATGGGTTGTCACCGTAAAAGCAGAACCTGTGACTATGTTGGCAGGAAAAAGACAAGGGTTTTGATAGTTTTGCCGGTATCAAGCCACTGATCAACATTTACCTCGTAATGTACCGTTTACCTAATCCCCTTTATATGCAAAGTTGTATGCAAAGCGTGGCAAAACAGCCACTACTATGTCAGTTACTACAGATTGTTGTCATCTTTCGAAATGGCGGGTTCATCTAATTACTGATTGAGGCTAAATAGTCGGTAGCGGGCAAATGGATTCCATGATGTGAATGCTGTCGCTTTTTTTGCTAAGTCATCTGTAACGTGTAGTTGATTGGTGGAGTTGGACAATGAAAATCATAGAGTGACAATCTTAATGATAACATTATTCCGCGCATGAAATTCCACAGTTCACTTGTGGTATCAATTTACTTACGAAATGTGAACATCTTTCTACTCATAGTTTGATTACAGAATCTTAGGGATCTCATGCTTTAGGTTTTTTATTCTTACTGTTTCTTTTTTTCCCTTAGAAATTAATTTTGATTCAACTTTGCACAACTTTTCCTATCTGGTTGTGTTCTAGTCAAGCATCCATGGATGATAATGAGAATGTTCCAGTACATTCAGGCTAATGCTTAATAGAATACCCTGTAGCTACAAGGTGTTTGGTGAGAAGACCAGCAAACTTAACCGGACAGCTGTGTAGTCAACGATACTGCACATTATAATAACCAGAGTAGAAATTCTATTGAGGATGAAGAAACTGAAACATGACGTCTATGTTCAACAGAGTTCATCATCGTGTGATCACTACGATTATAACTGGATCACTAACACAGTCGTGTCACATCGCGTCGAGAACAGTCGTCGGATAAACCTGTAGGAGATATCTTGAGTGGTCCACCAAATTGTATTCAGTCAGTCGGATAGCAGAAGCCCGCAACAGCCGAACGGATAGCTAGAAGATTATAAGTTGGTCACGGAACAGTTCGTTAATGTCTCGTGTGGTTCACACTGTTCTGTCATTCGCACACACACAAATTCACTTGACCCCAGTCAAGAGACATAAACTTATTCTATGTCCAAATAAATAACTGATGTTTACTGTGACTTTGGCGTTAGCCGTTGAACTGTCTCAGTCCGATTTTTGAATGATCGAAACGTTTACTCACATGTAGACATGCGTTCAAGCATTTTAGATGGTTGCCAAAACTTTGCTACTCATAAGGTTGAGGAAGATTCCATTGATGTGAGAGTGACTAACGTAGAATATGCGTAGGCCTTATACGAAAACACTCATTTGGCCACGGAACATATTGACTTGGGTTGCATATCACTATACCGACTAGTGACAACTGATGACTGAGTGAGTTTTAACGAGAGAAAACTTTTTATCTTGAAATCCAGCACACGTTTTCTTACATTGTCGCATGACAGTAAATTTTTCTTATTGACTGATGTGGTATTACTGTCATTATGGCTGGCTCTCTCTGTCAATAGAATCAATTGTCACGACTGAATGAACGTTTGACCGCCATGCAGGACAAGCACACAACGAAAGACACCACCGTTGGGCTTGTTCCCAGCCGAGAAATGGACGTGGATGAGCACTTGGCCAGGCGTACACGGTCTCATTCAATCCGTCTAAATGCTATGACTGAGGAAAGTGCAATGACAAAGCCGAACACTTTAAAGCATCGTCTAGTGCGTTCGCCAAACGGTGTGTAAGCGTTGTTCATTGCTGCTCACTTTGTTATCGTCAATAATACCTAAGCTCGAATCGTGCTGGAAACGAGTAGCATGGTTCCTTTTGGTACTTTTGTGTGTACATCATCAATCCCATTGTTTACGTTCTGTATTACGTTCTATTTTTTAAACTCAATTTTTTCCGCTGTCGGTTACCGTTTGTTCATTAACATGGAACGACAATCGGACATCCTACCTTAGGAGTTTTCTCTGATGAAACGCATGGGCAGTTTATGTAGAAATTCACAGCAGTGACGAGAAAAGTGGCTTCATTAGGCGAAGTTTTATTCATATGTCTGTCTTCCCTGATTATACCCCAATTATTCAAGGGACGAAAATCTGAAAAATTCCGTTGTTTATCCGAACTTATATGCTTTGGCTGGTCGAGTCAACCAAAAGAAGCCTTACGTTACTATAAACCTAGGTTCAAATTGAGACGTCCGAATAAATTTAAACCCGTTAGGTTCAGGTGGAACTCTTCACTTGTAAATAGGGTCCATAAGTTTATTTTCACCAACATTTGCGAAACAAAGTTAGCGTTAGAAGTTTTACGTGGTCGAGGTTTGTGTAGAAGATATCATCGTGCTTTATAAAGTTGTTGATGCGCGAAAATCTTCAGTCGAACTCTCCAATCAAATATTGATGCAACAACAGGTCAAGGAATACGCGAAGTTGCAGTTAATTTTTCCAAAACCTGTACACAGACCTGTGCCTAATAGAGTAAAGTGAAGTAATAAGTATACAAAATACAGAAAACTCAACTAGCCAGAAACATTATAGACAATGTGAGACTCAGCGGTTTGTGCATATTTAGCGGCATGTTAACAGCGTGCATAGATGGTCTTCTGTATGATGATCACGCAAAATGTGAAATATTGTGTGTGTAACCAGTCGTCAAGATGAGTTGGAAACTGTGTCAATACGGCCATCTCGGATTGCTTGATTGTTAGCGCTCATGTTGTCACTTTCATGAATTGTAGCTTGCATTGTTTGTAGACCAGGAGAAGTTCTATATCCGTACACATTTCATCTGAGCTGTGTTGTGTAACCATGAAGTTGTACATTACTGTATTTCAGTCCACTGTTGATACCTTTTTCCTATAGTTATGTGTTAATACTCTGTATAATACACCATGGGAGTTAAGCCATGTTCGGTACTTTTTTTTCTCAAGACAAGATTTTTCAATAAGTGAAACCAATTGATTAAGCGGAACAATGAAAGTTGCGCTGGCATTCTTACAGATGTCTTGGTTGTTCGTTTGTAAAGTGCAGTGTAACGCTGAAGTTTTAAGGTAAAATATACAAGACCTTTTTCGTTGTTTCATGGTTGCATATCAGTTAAACAATACCGTCAACCACTGGCGTTTTGCTGTTGTCAATTATGATGATGATGATGATAGCAACCGTTGGATAGTCTTTTTATTGCTTTCCATCTCATACATATTTAAATATATATATCGTCGCACAGACTTGTGTGATAGCCACACTGATTGTCTTTTAGTTTGCACAGCATTCTTTTCAAATGAGACATTCGCCTATTGAGTGTTTTATTTTGATCTAATTGTTCAAATTGTAGGCTTACTTTGATAGACACAGTTGATTTGTTGTTCTTATCTGCAAATTTAAACTTAACATAATACAAAACCTGATTAAGTTGTGTATTGCACCCATATTTTATATCGAGGGACTACAATGTTTCAGTAAACAGGGCACAAATTTTGGAAGGTATTTCAGTGAACTGGGATGTTTATGTGGTATATTCTGCCCTCAGTGTCATCATCATCATTGACAGCAATATATCAGTGATCCCCACTGATGTATAACTGTCATACAACCATGAATAAAGAAGCAAACCCTGGTGAGGAAGAAAAAACAAAAGGAGAGTGGAAGGGGCCTGGCTGGTTAAAACAGCTACACCCGTATTGAAACAATTAAAATCGAGGTGTCTACGGCTTGCGAACAAACAATCAAGTTTTGGGTGAAAGTAAGGCGTCATCAGTAACACGGTTGACAGTATCTTGGCTTCAGGATTTATCGTACGTTTTAGTAAACAACAATTCACCGTGTGAACTTCACACAATTTTTCAGGTTTGTTTTTCTCTCTTCTCTTCTTGAAGATGTTGGAAGTTGGGTGATTCATCCAAGACTAGGGCACAGTATTGCTTCCCAAACCTACCTGACACGCTTGTTGCTCGAGCTTTCGAAATTACAGTTTCCGGGCACCGTAATACGGTCAAGTCATCTCAAGTCAAATATGGCTTCAGTGCACCTGTTAGATGAATTTCAAGCCTGTCTGCCCGTGAACTGAAAATGTATATGCATGGGAGAAGTTAAAAACGTATTGGAATAATAACTTGTGATGTACGAACGCTCACAAACAGTCGCTTATGAGTTAAGATCAGATCAACCAATTGCGTCAAGAGTAGGCACCGTAACTGTCCTGTTAATTCCAATAACCCAATGACTAGACCTTCTCTTCACGTTAAAATGTCGGAAACCGTTAAATGTGTTGAGCAATACTTTGATTACTGGTAGGTAGTAGGCGCAATGATTGGTATAGTTTCAACATCATTTACCACTGATCACAGCTGACGCTGTCCGGTATACATTCTAATCAGCTCCTTTTAAAATGAGTTACTTTGCTCCAGTTTCGCTCCAGTTACAACTCTCCAGTAGTACCTATCCTTGCCACGGTCAGAACTAGGGCTCTGATCACGCCTTCTTGGGGGTAACCGTGTTGATCATTACCTCACTAACCTCACATTAAGCATCAACGAATTTATGAGACTGAACACCACAATAGTAACTCGTTCTCCTACTTACGAGGTAGTTATACCTACCGTGGTCGTAGCCACTCACTTTTATAGGTGTGAGTGAGAAGTATGTATTGACCATCCGAGTAGTAAAACATGAATTGGCTGTTGTTGTAGACACAGCATTGTGTTACGAAATCTGTCAACCATCGTTTCGTCGGTTACATCCGGCTGACTTAGACACAGTGTTATGGAGTACTTTAGAGGCATTCCACACATTTACTCGATGTTTGTTCATGAAAAGTTTTCATTTTCTAACTCACTACTAGTTTTATGTTTCCCATTAAGAGGAGGTTGGTGACCCGTTCTGTTGGCTGAAATTATTTGTACGCTGACCTGGCACACCGCTGAACTCTGTACACTGATAGCTGCGTTATCATAAATTGTCCCTTTTCTGAATCCGAAACTAACGGTCATTTTGTGAGCGTACGGTAGGCAAATAATCTTGTTAGGTGATGCTTGAACATACACTTTTGGATTACCGAAAGGGATTCTTGTACAAGTTACTTAATACTGAGTGAGTTGTTACAGGTTAATTGGGAAATTGTCAATGTATGGTGATTGTGCTTAAGTGTTTTCATTCTCAATAAACTAATTTATTGAATAAGTTCGTTTTAAATGACCTCCCCCCATGTAAATGAGTTGACACCCACTGTTAGCCTCTAGCTTATCACATACTACCAAGACCATTCACGATCGACGTGCATTTGTGAACGAGTTCATTCCATTGAATACCCGTTGTCGTGCTAATTCGCCACGCAATTAATCCCATGTCTATCATCTTGAAGCAGTCGTTGGGTCACAATCGTTGTCGACATTCATTCGCAGATCCTAAGAAAACGTCTGGCAAAAGAACACCTTTGCACGAGAAGCCGTTTGTAACCGGCACCGTTCAGTCGAATAACAGACGTCACGGTCCGCCTAACACCCGACTGAACAGGCCGGACAAGTCGCCAGTTTGCATGGACCTAAAGCGGGCTGATGATATTGACGATGGGGATGCGGAACAAACGTTGGCTGAATTGGCCTCACGATTGTGTAGCAGCCAGGCTGCACTGGATTCCCGACTGTGCGATATGAACATGTCGAGGTTTGTTTACTAAGTGAGCTGTATATACACTGAAAAAATCCTAGGTACTTTAATCTCTGCTGAATTAAATTAACTGGTTAAACCTCAGACAGTGCTAAAAAATGTCATATATTTGAATGTATAAGTAGTCCTCAAACTGACCAGATGGCAGTAAAAGTCAAGCAACCGCCGGCCTCTATAGTGTCTCGTTACGCCAGTGACTAACTGTCACAATTGAAAGGAAAAGAAAAACTCCCCAACCTCCCACTAAACTGTGGTCTTTCACTTTTACTCATTAACTCCATTAACTTCATCCTCTTTCTCCTTCTTCCGCAAGCGATGATTTTGCCATGCCTACCTATTTCAACCGGACTTTTACAATGCGGACTGGACATTCCCGACCAAATAATATATCAAAATGTGTTGGTTTAACGCCTTAGTGTATCCGTTACTCGATGACCATTAGAAATTGATTGTGAACGCCTTTACTAGAGCCATCAGTAGGAATGTTTTAAACAGGAAACTTGGACGACCAGAGGGCAACCCCCACTTTCGGTACTACACAAGGTATTTACTGACGGTAATTCAGTCAGCTTGGAATAGGTATCAACTGAGAAGAACTGAAAAGGCACACGGTCACTATTGTATATTCCCTAACCGGGACACAACAGTTGTACGAGCCAAAAAAACGACAGTATCGTCAGGGTTAGATCAAATTTGGTACCAGTCAAAAACCGTTCTACAGTACTGTTGATTCCATCACCAAAAGCCGTCCTGCAATCACACGCTTGTGTCACAAGGCACATTGCACTCCTCAAATAGAGAAGCTGCCAACACTTTTGTCAACCAGTTGCTCAGTGTGTTGGCTACCAGTCATGCACAGTGGACAATACAGGCGTTATGAGATCAGTTACACTACTATTACACATCGTGTTTCAGAAATTGTAAACGCTACGTGGAAATAAGTGTTTAGGTCCTGATTTCATCCACTATAGTACTGAAGACAACTCAGCACTCTGGTCACTCATCAGACCATTTCGGAAGTTTCACTCGAACTGTTTCACTGTGTTCACCGTGTTCAAGTTGCTAGTGCGTTTGTCATCCATGCTTTGTGAAGGATGTTACTGTTATTGACAAGATTCAATGTAAACCTACGAAACGGGTTACGACATTACGTTTTCTGTTCTACTCAGACAGGCTGCTCAATCTAGAATTGTTCTCAATGTGTTACTAGAATATCAGCGGAGACTTGACTTTAGTCCACATGATTGTCCGTCAATCTCAAAACCCTCTAAAGAAAATGCTTGTGCCCAGTGGAAACAAATAACTCATGAGTAACTCACTAAACAAACAACATCAAATGAACCGTTCGATTTGCAG
>LUCH01006454.1:21899-32236 GCA_013368495.1 Paragonimus heterotremus
ATGTTCATCATTCTATGTCGTTTCTGTAATCTGACCTGTGAACTAAAACACACGATCGAAGTGGTATCAACAATGAGAGGTTGACATCAGCTTCATTCCACCACAATTATTCTGTTAATTAAACTATCAAAATACAGGGCTTGATGTCCCGAATATGTGCGTCAGGTCTGCGCTTAAATTCAACTACCAAGAACACAGTTATGACAGACTCCAGTAGGTTGTTCCAGCTTGGACACATCTAGATGCTGAACAAGTGTCGTCTGCAAATCGAACGGTTCATTTGATGTTGTTGGTTTAGTGAGTTACTCATGAGTTATTTGCTTCCACTGGGCACAGGAAGTTTCTTTAGGAAATTTAAGGGTTGACGGACAATCATGTGGACTAAAGTCAAGTCTTCGCTGATATTCCGGTAACACATTGAGAACAACTCTGGATTGAGCAGCCTGTCTGAGTAGAACAGAAAACGTAATGTCATAACCCGTTTCGTAGTTCTACCTCGAATCTTGTCAATAACAGCAATATCCTTCACGAAGCATGGATGACAATGTTAAACATGCAGCTCAAGTTGGGGACGCACTAGCAAATCGAACACGGTGAACACAGTGAAACAGTTCGAGTGAGGCTGTTGAAATGGTCTGCTGAGTAACTGGAGGATTGAGTTGTCTTTCGTGGTCGTCGACGCACTGTTCGGAAGCAGGTTGAGGTTAGTTGAGACGATCGTGCGCCAGACGTGTTCACGTGTTATGGTACTCAGTTTTCCGCGTTTCAGTAATTAATCTGTGCAGCCCGAATAGCAGCGGTACATCACTCTGTATTTTGTTGTGTTAAGTAGGAGACATTTTTCTCTAGCTCACTGGTGTACTATTTTTGTCACCCTACATACTGAGGTTTATACCCATATATTCGTCATTGTTGCCAAATCGTAACCCATGCTTCAAGAACTTACTAACCTGTACTCTTGTTGAAAACTCGTCTGAGACCTTTTGGAGGGATCTACCCGGGAAATGCCTGATGGTGTTGAGATTTTTAGTTTTGAAGCCAAAAGATTGTCTTACAAACCCAACTATGCCAGCCATGTGTCATTGCGCTGCTCAGGAGGTATTAATTTGGAATGATAAAGCATCTCTTTCTACCAACTTCTAGAGGACAACCCTCCAAATTGGACTCATTTTTACCTGCATGATTTTCCCTACTCCTCCTAGTAAATTTTCAAAAACTAACTCATTTCTGTGGTAACTGTGATCCTATGACATACAGTAATTACCGGTATGTTAACTCATAACTGAAGTGATGCACGTTGCCTGACTTCGTGTTCTGAGTATCACTCCAACTTCGGGGGCTGTCTTCAGGGGTTATCCAACGTCGTCTCCTCTCCGCTCTTCACAATTGTGTGCAGGGAAGCCAAGTTCATGTTACTTATCTCTATGCTGGCTACTTCTGTTGTGTCCGCAAAAGACGCTTGGCCAGAGAATTCATTTATTGAGCAAACTCCTGCATAGCTCATGTCAAAAAGCAAACCACAAACACGTACACTCATCTGCACGTCAGACATACACTCACATACATCGGATGGTAGTACGTTGTCATTCTCCTTGGCGAAACTTCTGCCATAGTGCGTATACACTATTCCGACAGTCTATTCTTGTCCATCGTCTTTCTGGCGTTCGGAGCTTGCTCTTTTGTTCCAAAATGCTGCCTGTGGGTAACATACTACTCATGAGTAGTATACTACTCACAAGGAAACTGCCTGTCATACAACACTTCAGCAGTATCCTAAAAATTGTTCACATCACTCCGAACGTCTGCGTCTCTGAGTGGTTGTTGCTAAGATACCTCCACCGTTGAGTTACTCATAGTACTAGCCGTTGAATTAAACAGGTCACTGACATTATGGAGCAGTCTTTTATGAAAACTGACAGGCTGTATCCACATTCAGTATCAGGAAAACTGCATTAGCATGTAGTAGTTGTCAGGATATCTGCACAACTGATCGGTATTCGGGTGGGCGTTTTTGCCAGTCCGGGAAATCCGCCCATATTTCTCCATGCGCTAGATGGACAGTGCTTTTATGTTTGTCTACGCAACTGTACGTATTCAGTGTTATGAGGTATATTTAAACAGAACATAATTAATGCAACGACACACTGTGTAATCATATGATTTTATTGGGCCGTGTTTTCGCCACGAGCTGAGTACTGTTCATAGCTGATTCATGTAGTTACTTTGAGATAGAATTTATAACGTTTCATGCAGTCACGTTGGTTAATGCTCATCTGCAATGCCTACCTTAGTCCGACGCTGACGTTTGCGAAGTGTGCATAATAATCGTAATGACTTAATGAAAATTTTGAAGTTATCAGCTATGTGCCGTTAACTGGTAGCAGAATACAAGTTACCTGATCGTATCTAGAAGGAGATGTGTTAACCGTCATGTTGGCCTAAATCGACACTGCCTCTGTCAGCGTCTTCTCAATCAAGTTTACATTTCCTACTAAGTACTCCAGTGGAGCAGTATCTTAGTGGTTTCCGAAATCCATTTGGTGACTAGTTCAATCGATTTTATTCACTTTTCGTTTCCATTCCTTTCCATTTTAGGAACTACAGCAATATTTATCTCGTGATCGTGTTGGCACTAAAGAAAACGCGCCACAGGTTGGTGATTTTTCAAACCTTATTTTCCGCTTATCAGTATATTATCGATTGAAGATTTTATTTACTCCTGGCGTTGTGGTGAATCTGATACCACACCCAGCATTTGCGCATGCTTTTAGTCTTATTATTGTTGGTATTGTAAAGTTTCCAGCGTAATGAATCATTGCAAACTGGCTTCGAAATTTAAAGTTTGTTTCATATTGCTTTCTGCTTATCCAATAAACCAGCCATTAGATACTTCACTGGACAATATAAAATCCGTAATTGCTTATGTTTGGTGTCTCACAACAGGATTACACCTGATTACATACGTCTTTTGAACTTAGTTCATTCGCGACTTTGCTGAAATTTTCCAGTAGACTCTTACGTGGAATGACGACTTAGATCGATATCGTTTGTATTCACCGTTGGCCCGATTGGTAGATTTATGGGAAAATTGCATTTGCACTTCCGCTTCCCAAGACGAACCCCCCATTGTGTTCTCTTTCTGGAATGCATAAATTTCACCTGGTGAAAATTGTGTATAATTAAACATACATACAAATATATATGAAACATACTGCCTTTTATCGGACACAGACGACGCACAGAACGAAACCATTATATCCGATTGAACTGAACAATAAACGGGATCTCACAACGAGAGCTGTATTAAGCTTGATACCAAGCGATTTATTACAGTTTGTCCAATCACAGATGAAGAGCATCCTTCAGGTGTCGGTCACCAAATTAGATCAGCCTAGCAAAGTCCTGGTTTCGTAGTCTACATCTATCTTGTTCACTTGACTGTTCCTGGTAGCCTGTCTTGGGTTATAGAAAAAACGTACGGACAGGTAAGCAATAGATTATCCTCCTCAGGACATGTCCGAGCTACCGGAATCTACGTAATGTGATAAATATCTATTAGTCTTGTCTTTTTAAGACGCAATTTAGTAATCCACGGTTTTAATTACGCAGTGCTCACGTAACTCAGCACAATGTTCCTATGGCAACGATGGTTGATAATTGACATTATTTTACCACAGTCAAGACGGACAGGTCAAGTTTGACATTTGCACAGAGGGACTGTGAGTGTTTCAGCGTTGTACATTCAATCCTTCTTGTAACGTCGATATTACAGGTGGCGAATTTTAAAACAGGCTATACGGTCCTCGTTTATTTGTTCACTGATTTTAATATAGCTATTACGATTACTTACATAAGTGAACTTCTTGGTCATCTGCAACATGTTACCATGGGGTCTACGAACAAACAGAAGCTCTTGCTAATGTAAGAGTAGCGCTTCTTTCTTCAACGAACCGAAGTACTGATGGAAACATCGAACTGACAACACTGATTTGTCGGGAATACTATGAGTTGTCTAGGTAGCATCACAACGTATGATAGCGTTAACACTGCTGCGTACGTTGCAAAGTTAGGTGGAACTTTTCATGCCCGGTCTTGGTTGATGTAATGCATTCTTGTGTCAAACAATTAGTTTTTACCAGTTGCCTTGCTGTGAGTTTTGGTCTACTGCATTTTAATTAACATTCACTTATTATCGTCATTAAAGCTGATAGTCACTCCACTCAGCTTATTTCTTCTAGATGAGATTGACGTTAATTTTTGTGGATAAATCGTCCATATTTTGTAGTGTAGAAAGTATTGGTGTTTATATTACGGTTTCAGTTTGCTGTATTGGTAAAAACCACTTCTCTAAGCCTCCATAAAACCATCACACGAATAATTAGAATCATCTCATTTCTTACCAGATTAAAAAATGCCAAAAATTCCTTCAGTATTTCAGGTTACATCAGCCACCTTTCATCCCGTGCCTCAAAACGTGCCGGTTAGGAAGTGAAAAACTAGAAGTTCAATTGTTCGCACCATTGTGGATTGGCCTTCTGGCTGCCTAACCAGTTGGATAGATTTTTGTCTAAATTTACACTACTGGTATGCTTGTCAGTAGGGATGAATTTTTCTGCTTTTTCTAACCGTGTTGAGCCGGAACCATAATACATGTAACTGTGGCTTTCATCCCAATTCAAACCGTTTTTTTTGTTTCCTTCCGACTCACCTTTTATGAACGAATTTCGTATGATTTACACCTCATCACATACACTGATTTTGCAACGAACCAGTAACTTAGGTCAATTCTTCATGTTGATACGCTTTTTACTGTCAAAGGCGACCCAAACACATGATACACCAACTCCACCCATTCCCCAACCAAGCCAACCGGTACTGAGCGTCGGTACCTTGTTACCCAGCCTACGGCAGGTTATGGACCACGCTCTGGAAAAATTCGTGTCACCTAAGGTCACTCTGGATCTGAACAAAGATAAAGAAAAGGTGGACGACGGAAGCAGCGTTTTACCCCGAGCTGCTTCTACTTTGGCTGCAGCTAATCGTCGGCGGGCAAACCTGGAAGATAATTTTGTTGCATTAGAACGATCACAACAGGACAAATCCATCTTCAATCTGTTTGAAGTAATGAACCGTATTCCGTAAGTCGTCTTCCCATATCTATGAATTTTTGAGTTCCTTCAACTGAATTACAGTGTGTTGAGAAACGAACGTGCTTAATATCGCAGGGTTAGAACCGCTGACATTGATTTCTGTCATATTTTCAGACAATGATGAATCTGAGTAGTGTCATGTTATCATTTGTACACAACCATGAGTGATGATGGGGTGACACTTTGGAGATAACTTACCGAAATAACGAAGGGCATCTCTTCTGTCTGAACTTTTGCGTATGAAAGTGCTGAACTGTTGTTATACTCTAAAATTGACAATTAAAACAGCTTCCAGACTTGCAAATCCTCGGCGGTATATTTGGACAGGATCATGAGTGAACTGTTGTACATTGTCGTCAATATTATAACATTACAATACAGAATCTCACATGTATTTGAGTAGAAGACTTGTCATTAAGTGGTTACTATTGCTTGCAAGATGTACCACGACTGATAAAAAGCTAAACAGTGAACTTAAAAAATAGGATATTGTGGTATTTGATCTACTCCCATGTTACATTTCAAGACTAGACGTCCAGTTCGTTTATGATTAATCGGTTCTTCATTTTTTGTCCATTAAATGTTTACTCGTGATGTTCAGTACGAAAAACATTTACACTTGCACAACTCTTTGAGCTGATATCTTTCCCGCCAACACTGTGGTAGCTCTTACATTAGGAGAACTGCTGATAAGAGCGTTTTAAATGTGAGTGTTATGAAAATGATTCCTTTTGGATTATTTGAATGAGACAATCAGATAACACGGACTACTTTGCAGATGAATGGTTCAAAGCTGGGAGGAGCATTCACATTCAAACAACAACAATGAACTGGAAACCAATGTCTCAGTGACTGTCAGTGATGCATGAATGTCATACAACTATGAGAAAAATGAAGAGCGCAACCCTATCAAAAAAAAGAAAGAACTGGGTTTAATGTTCGAATACTTCTCTTAAGCTCTCAATACTTCAACATAAGGATGCCAACATATCTCAACCGAGTTGCAAGTGAAGACAAGGTGATAACAACGAAGCAACCTTCTCTGCATTGCTTCATTAGCTGTACTCATTTAACAGATAACCCAGTGTAGAAAATCTTTCCAATCACTGGCCTCGCCTAGCTGTCACCCCCTCTATAACGTCTCACTCACCGACTTCGTGAGTAACGAGATCCTCAATTAGAGAGGCGAACCTGACCTACATTGTCTAATCTACTGGCATCCGTCTTTACTTATCTATACCAATTCCACTGAACATTATGTCATTCGTCTACGGCACCAGTAAAGGATAATCTGCGTGAGTGACGGTTGATCAGCACCTTTAAAACATTGTTTAGCTATTCGGACCTATACATCCATAATGACCACGCAAATAATCTTGCTCGACCCTTACCATCAACTGTCCGCCTTCAGACCACATGGTTACTTACCCACTAATGTCATCCGATGGATGCAATTGAACACATACATCGATGGTTGAATCCTTGAGGAAGATTTGCGTCCACGGTTTGCAGTCACAGATGCCTCAACTTTTTAATAAATTAAACGAATACATTGGGTTTCAACGCTCATTCCACACAGACTATGGTACACATACGCGTAATAGACAGAACAAGAGGTCAGTGTTAGTTAGCATCTATCTGTTGGCTAGAGCCTGAGATGAAAAGAGCATCGTTCGCGTTCGCGTACGCGCACTTCCTTTTTGGCATCGATCATCCAGTTTTTCTGTGCAGGGTACCGATTATTCTTCGAGTCTTCAATTTTTACACGAATTCTCACCATCTGTTGTGTACCGCTTGATTGGGAACTACATCTTGACTACCATATTATAGTTGGAAGTGAACGGAACAACACAATTAGTATGAATTCATCCCTACTGGAGCTGTGTTATCCATGACATGATTCAAGTTTCTTTACAGGGCTGTATCGTTTGATCATAGTAATGCCTTCTTATAATAGTAGATCATTCCGTATTTTAAAAAAACACTAATGGTAAATGTTTTTGCAGTAATTCATTATGGATTATTACGAATTGAAAACACTCCATATTTGATCATGGCTTTCCTAATCAGCTGAGCGTTTTGGCTAGCTCAGTCTAAAAAGAACCACTGGAATTCAATTTTGCTTCTACAAGGTCCCGTCAACAATGCATATCCTCTTTCGGATTGGGCTTTGTACCACAGACCTTTAGATTGTGTCAGTAAGCGGGACCCAGTCAGCTCGACCGCAATCTCGTTTGCAGGTCGAACTACGTGATGCACAAAAATTAACTCGTTCTTCTCGATTAACCAAACGACGACTTATCCATAAGATGACCCCCATCACCTTTCGTTATGGATATGCCAGTATCACCTTAGAACCATTCGCTCTTGATACTGTACAGGTGAACTCTTTTATCGAACATATTGTGATGAAATCACAACTCATCAGCTCCCTTCGGGCATTTCTGTTGATATTTGATAACGAGCATGTCCGACCAGATGATGTAACCCGGAGTGAAGTAAACTGATTAATGGCCAAAGATAGCGTATTCAACGAATGTCAAGTAATCGATCAGTACTGAGGAGTTAACAGCGCTACCAAAAACAGTTGGGTGAGTGGAGATTCAGCCAGCGCACACGTAGAACTACAGTGAGTCACATGCTAGCGTCATGCTATTTTCATCTGGGGCCGAACCAGTTAACCATTGCTTACTGTTGCGATTCATTTATTTTGTTTTATAGATTCGTGCTTCTTAACTATCTCTGCCGCCAAACGTTGTCTAGATTAGTGAAGATTGCCCCAGTCTGCCCTGTTTCCTATATCACTGACACTGCTGATGCAGCTTTCCGAGTACATCATCCCGTCAGTAACCTCTATATTTTCATAATCTATTGCTTGATCTACGTAATTTGTGCATCCTTGCAGGATTACCTTGCATTTTGCACCAGTGGGCCACATCCAGAAGTACACAACAGAACATAAAATATTATCTGTCGTCACCTGTTATTTGAAAAGCACCAGGCAGTAACAGCTTATCTTCGGCATAATCAAGATTGTTGAAACTTCTATAAAGCAGGAAGTTTAGGCAGTAACCCTTTGGGTTTCTCACGTAGAGTCCTCTATCATGTCATTTATGTGAAATGGAAATCATGTGCTGAAATTCAGAACTCTTGACGTAAATCACTCTTGGTACTGGATGTGCTTTACAGATCTCCATAGACCCTAACATAATCTGAATGCGCGCGTAGAATGTATACATGTTCTGCACTCCCTGTGCCTATGTGACTCTGAAAGTGCACCCGAATCTAGAAGGTTGGACACACCTTTTTAGTTCGACAAAACGGCGCTTGTTGGCTAAAGAAATGTACGACGCTGCACTAAAATTCGACGAAGAGCGGAACTGTGATCAACATACATCGCAGTCCGGGGTGAATCCTTCCCAGCTGTTCCCTATTGGATTGCTCATGTGTCGCAGCAGGTCTACGAAGTTTAATGGACGATGGAATGCTAGCCATAACTGGAATAAAGCTATTGTCTCGTAATTCTTGCAGGAGTTATTGATTCTGTTTTGTAATATGAGGGGCGTTCACATCTTTTCTGATAGCTGGAACCAGTGGTGGTGTGGTTCGTAGTTCGTATTGGGGATTTAGGTGTTAAGACATTCGCCGAACTTGGAATCTAGGTTGCAAACGTTTCATCACCAAACGAGGTGATATCATTAATGCATAAGTGTTTCAACGTATAGGTTTTAGTTCAAGCCTATGGGCTGAAACACTTATGCACTAATGATGTCACCTCGCTTGGTGATGAAATGTTTGCAACCTAGATGCCAAGCTCAGCGAACTTCCCAATAACTAAGTTGACAACTTTCCACACTGTAAAAATCTGTGATAAGACCCATGACCTTCTTTGAAAAGTATTGTTGTGTGAATTGTTGTGTGAATTGCCGTAAGTAATGTTCCGTCTAATGTCTACCAATGCCAGAGACGTTTCACACGTGCGGTGTTTGCTGTGGTGGGTATCTACTACGCCTTTTTTCTGAGTCACTTTCGCGTTTCTCGCCAGACAGCTCTATGAGTTTTGCAGCGTTGGAAATATCAAGCTTATCTTCGAAGTTAATTCGGTGTGTCTACATTTTTCCACTTTCGTGGCAAGTTTCTCTCCGGTCAGTCGCTATGTTCAGCATGGTCTTTGTCCAGTAAAGTTACAAATGAAACGACAGCTCACAGATGGAACTTAAAAATTTGTTCCAATAGAGTGGACAGTTCTGGCCAGTCCTGTTTGTGACATCTAATCAGAGGGAGCACTGACAGACATTGAGATATCATGTTCAGCTGACTGTTTGAAGAATAGACAGTAGTCAGTATTATTGCTTACCTGGTCGATTGTTAGCGAAACACGACGTAAAAGTGCAACGAGTTGAAGGCGAAAGCTGTGTTGGCCTTCATGTTCTATTAAAGCCCGTTGATCGAGTCTTGTTTGTTTTACGCAGTTGCTTTTGGTTTTCACCAAGCGTGGCCGACCACTTCAACTTTGACGAGCCCTACCCATAGATTTATCTGACTGACGTTGGAAAATGTCCCCTGCAGTGTAAACTTGCACAATTCAACACCGAACTGGTGAGTTAAGGCTCACTGGGGCGTGATTCCATAAGAAATAATATGGTTCATTATTATGGATGGAACGTTATATGTGATATGTCTGCTAGTTTGAAAAGAATAAAGAATGCCATTGCCTACCACTAGTCACGTATTTCAATGGAGAGTATATAACTTGGCAAGTAGGACATATAATCACACTCTTTAAAAATATATGTAGTCCGTTTCTACCGTTTAGTTGGCGTGGATCAGTTGTAGTAAAAGCGTGATGTTTGATTGCACGTTTACATGTGCACCGGTTGGATATATAACTGCGGAGAATGAAGTAATTTTTTCTTCACGTCTTGATACCGATCGACCACTGAATATTACTCGTTCACTCAGTTATTATTTCACAGGACACCTCATCAAGCTCACGATATCTACTGACAAAAACCAACCGATTAGAAGTGGATTGTAATGTGGGATGTACGTTGGTGAGGCACCGTTTCACTTCACGACGGTGGCTTCAAGAATGTGCCTGCAGCCACTCAGGTTGGCGGCATCCGAGACGGATTAGCCTGTCACAGTGACCGAAGCCTACAGACCAAGCAATAAGGCTTGACAATT
>LUCH01006455.1:0-10581 GCA_013368495.1 Paragonimus heterotremus
AAAGAGACATCGCGAGCATTCTTTGGCAAAATGAAATTCGTATAGCGTTCGAACTCTAAAGGACTAAGTTTGCGCAAAAGCAGCCGGACACGTTGGGCATCATCGGTAGCAGCCAGTTCCACCTCGAATATGTCTTAATGTTTTCGATACCAGTTATCGAAATGGACACCAGAGGATTGATCAAAGTGAAACTCTGAGATTGAGTTTCCGATTGACTCGATCAGCGGCCGCGATTGTGAATTGGTGCCGGAAGCCGGACCCTGTGTAGTCAGCTTCTGCGTCAACGGCTCGATCAGCTCCAGTTGCGCCTTCTCGAATTGAGCCTGCTGTTGTTGCAAAATGACCGTCAGCGCTTCTGGCCCGGGCCAGGGTAAACCTGACCCTAACACTTGTGCATTGCATCGATCCGTAGGGCTGTGTTGATTGGCACGTCCGTCCTTCCAGATACAACCATGTCAGATAGGCCAAAGGGGAGCATTTGATCAAAAAGCAGTTGCATTGACATGTCGCACTATCGACTGCATGGGAGTCCTTAGATAGTGATGCACGGTCACATACAACAGAACTACTTTTATCGTTGCGGCACTGCTGTCTTTGGGATCAGCAAAAGGACTGAAAACTATCCCACAAGCAAAAGACCACTCCGACCGCTCAACAGTTGACCGTGACCACTCTTGTATTATCCAGTAAAGTCTAAAATCCTTTGCTTTCATTCGAAAGCCTGATGTAACTTCGAATACATCCACTGATTGTAGTAGTGACCGGAATGACGTTGATGCCCTGTTCGCTGCGCCCTCAGGTTAAACAAGCCTTCCACTGTTAAATTAGACTCAAATGCTCGACCCTGAGTACAATGTACCAAGGAAAGCCTGTCACATTGTGTCGCAAGTCAAACTTTTATCAGTGACTCAGGGTAGGCTCCTTCAGACCAATTCCCTTCCGCGGCATAAACGACCAGAAGATGTCGGAAGTTGCCGTTGCCCTTAGAAATCTTTCCACCCACTCTCTTACTCTTCCCATCTGTTAATTTTCTCTCTGTCCAAACCAAGACAACCGCAAACATTGGAACTCTCGACGTCCACACTCTTCGACAAATAAGTCAGCAAACTGCTCTGGTGAGTACTCTCGAGTCTAAAACTGGATGTGAGCTGTCTCTAAAACGCGCCTTTGCGATTCTGGCATTGTCCCTCACCTGACTTCTACCTCCGAATAATGTTATGGATCAGCGGTCGTTTCTCGGGATACCTAGTGACGACGAAGTCAAATCTCGCGATCAAGCTTGGGTGGACGTTGTAGTAGGCTTTAAAGCAAGCACGTTCTAGCCTGTTCCACTGGATTTCTCTGAATGTTCACACATGTGCCATCAGACTTGGTACTTAACCACGGCTTTTCGGCACAAATCAGAAAGACTGTTTGTTTATCGTATGATCCAACAGACAGCAGTTCACATGTTGTCAGGAACGTCTTCTATGATGCCCATCTTTGATCTTTCGAAACAACCTCGGACATCATTGTGCCTGCGGACGATATGAAGTTATGTGAGAAGGGGCTAGTTGATAAGTTCGGTGTCCGGATGCGACGCACTGACATTGGTGATCGGTCGTTACGATTTTGCGCATTTCGTAGACCTTCACCTACTACGTCGCGCATTTCGGCACAAACGATGGCAATGCGTCGCGTGGAGGCTATCTTGTGCAACTCAAACATCAACTCGCCGCCAATGATCGTTGGCTCCACTTCGTTAAAGTGCCTTTCATTTTAGAGTGATCGCGTTGACTCAGATCATGCTGTTGTCCATGCCCTCTTCCTGAAGGCACTCATTCTGAAGCTTGCTTCAGTAGGGCGTTCTCGACTTCCTGGCTGAGGTCCGAGGGGCAATGAACACCTTCGGTTGAGGACGTTGTCTGATACGACGAAGAACAGAAGTTAGTAGCGCTCGTGTTACGAGTCTCCGCGTGCATCGTTGTAACTTTTTTCATCATCACCGTACATTTTTTTCCTTCACCTTCCACATTACTTCTTTCCTGATATCATGGCACGTTCGTCACTTGTATGGTTTTTACGTGTTAAGTACCTCCGTTTTATTGGTTGTTCGCGGATCATCTGCTCACAAACACAAAGCACTCCTTTGGAAATCGAACGACGATAGTATACGAAACGTCTGTCAAACAGCACTAACGGCTAATGTGTCCCAATCAGAACAGTGGGGTAACCGGAGTGAACAGAAATCCTGACTGGTATTCGAACCTCTTGTGAACAGGCTTGTTCCAAAGCGGTACCGCAGATACAGAAGGTTTTATTTTTGCCATTTCAACAGAACTTACGAACAAACGCTGACTGGTACCCCCCCCCCACGACCTTGAATATGACGAATACCGTTGTTATCTAAAACGCACACCTACTAATAGTCTGCATAAGGACCATGTGGCCCACTTTCTCAAGCGAGCAAAAAGAAAAATAGAATTTTTATTTGGAAATAGCCGGATGCTGTTTATCTTGATTCATGGTTGCACTGGCCGTCGACGAGGTGTCGGTGAGATCATGTGTGAAAAGGCTCGCGAATTCACAGCCTATCGCGACGACTTGACAGATGGGCTGAGCACTTTGAGGAACAGCTCAGATGGTCTGAGCCAGCTCCTTCCGCTATGGATGGTTGAGATTGTGTGATCAGTTGTGATATTTCTGGTGATTCTCCCTCGGAAAGCGAGGTGCCTTAAACCATAAACTTTTGGAACATGATAGGGCCCTTAGTTTGGGTATTTTTCCTTCGGTTGCTTTCGGATATCGTCAGGAGAGATTGTTATGGGGATTGGTGACTCTCCTTCGTCTTATATGGGAGACTGAAGAAGTGACTGTTGACTGGTGCCTGTCAACAGAGATTCCCATTTTCAAAAAGGTATCAGGACATTACGACAAACACATCGCATCCAAGCTGTTCACGTTTCATAATGCGATGCCTTCTGGAACAGATAGAATCTGCGAACGGTTACCTGTGGCGTCGCGAAGATCTCTGTTCGTCGACTAAAGGCAGTTTGTAAATCAGTAACATCCCGAGCCATAGTATCTAGGGGTACGGCTCAATCTTGAAACTGTTGATCCCTAACCGGAACAAATCTGCAGAACACTGATGGTTGTAATCAACGCCAAGCCCTTTGCGAATTAGAAATGATTTTTCTCTATCACTGCTGCTACGTTCATCGCTGTCGTCCGGGAAACACACAAACGACTGTACAGCTTCCGCCACGCGGTAGTAAAATGAAATGAACTAGGCGAGCAAAAGCACAAATGATTGGACATGAGCGGGGATAGGCAAACGGGTTAGAATTCGTGATGTTCATTTGGGCTCCCATTTGAGTCGCATTTAGATTAGCTTCATCACACATCCTCCAGATTGCATCGTATATCCGTTGGCTTCTAAGTGCACTGTGATTTTTAGTATCGCCGTATTTTGCGGGAAACTACCATTGTTTTTACTGTTCGCCAAGATCCATTTTGAGTTACAGTAAGCATCTCTACATTCTCCTACCTAGACTACGTTGTGCAATCGTGTCCTGGATTGGCAAGGAGAACTAGAACCTGCGTCAATAGTCGAAGGCATCATGCAATTTGCGGACACAGACACCATCTGGTAAGTGAGTTTGTCACCCGACCATAGGACTCGCATTGTCATAAATGGGTTGGATCAGTTGTTACGTTTCGCTGTCATCGAGCCAAAGATTACGGCTGCTTCTTGTTTTCGAGCGGTAAACACCAACAAACTTCGGAACACAAATACAGTAATCTCTCCTTGGGGACACAACTACGTAGCGCTTATGAAGAGTGTCCCCGCTGGAAAGTTGTCAACCTAGTTCCAGTTCAACAAATAACAAAATTGTCCCAGTTAGCTTGTTAGACGATTCTTTTCTGTTACGGTGTGTTCTGTTTCTCACTAGTGTTGAAGAAATCCGGCTTGGATAATCAACTGTTTCGTGGGAGTGATTCTAGATATAGATGCTTTGTTCTGAGTCAGCTCCCTTCTGCTGCTGAATCCGATTTCCGTTGTAAAATTATGAATGTTTTGTGGTTCACTGCACCTAGCATTTCATTTTTGCTGAACCGATTCTTTCATATACAGACCGTGCCGATTCGCCACCTTAGTGGGTCCGCGATATTAGTTCGAGTGGCGAAAAGCGAGGTACACATGATGTCACACCTTTCAAGCCATTCTAATCCAGTCTGCGTAACCATTCATTATCACCTGCACCAATGGGATCGAAATACGGACAGGGTACAATCGTGAGTCATGCATCGTGAATCGCACATACGTGTGTCAGAAGCTGTGGTTCATATCCTTAATCTAGTGACTTAGATGACCACCAGATCGCAGTGGACATGCCTGGTCGTCGTGCATTTGTGTGTCCAAAGCACGATAGATAACCGCTGGCTCGTGCTTTATGGCAAACACTGTGACTCATCTCAACTGTTACTTTAGATCGCACAACGTCAATGGTTCACATTGATGCCTAACTGCCACGCAGTGCTACGTCGTGAAGAAAAGAGCAAACACTGCACAGAAAGAGCGAAAAGAAAGAAAGATGACAGTAAGGGACCCAACTACTACAAATAGCCAAGTATACATTCAAACACACAAAATCAAAGCGCCTACAACTTGCAAACAAACAACCGAACTGTAAGGCGTCATCAGTAAAACAGCTTCCTTACAGCTTTCACTACCATGCGTCACTAAACGGACTCACTCCACAGACAACTCGACCAAACAACGACAACAACATTCATGTCAATGAGCCCAATTAGCCGTCATTTCACCTAACGTCTCAAGCCACCGACTCTGTGAGTCACGAAGGCCCTAGCCCGGGAAATGAACCCAACCTACAGTGGCCAACCCCTTCGAGAACAACTTCATTTGTCTACGCCAGGTCATCATCTGTCCACGTCGCATCGTACGCCAGTCGGCCGCAACGCCCGCAGAGAGTGCTCACTGTAGCAAACGACTAGTTGCCATCCCTAGTACATGACCTAACCATTTAAGTTTGTGCAAATATAGTGACGGAACAACAGAATTCGTTTGACAATCAGTGCCAAACACCAGCCCTCACTGTTGTCTGATATACGCGATCATTAAGCTTCAGCGAGATACCTCTCTGTCGTCACAGACGCTTCAGATTGGCGAACACCGCCCTTGCCGAAAAGATATGCGCTTCTGTTTCATTTTCTACACTTCCACCGTCGTTAATACAACTCCCTAGGTACACAAACCAATCGACAACTGTCATGGCTTCATCATCTGACACTCACGTAATCACAGCGACCTTGCAAATACACTTTGCATTTACAGACTGCAAAGCGCATTCCAAAGCATTTAGCAGAACGCGAAACAACGTTCAGCGTTGCTTATTTTGCTTGAAAGTTATCAAGTAGCTACACCTTATCGTCAGCATAATCAAGACTAGTCAGTCTTCCACCAGGCAGGAGGTCCACGCTAGCATCATTTGAGTGCCGCAGACAGTCCTCCATTATTTCGTCTATGACGACATTGAACAAAAATGGTGAAATGAGACAGCCCTGACGTACACCGCTCATGGTGCTGAAGCTGTCAGATAGTTCGTCGTGAACACTAACCTGAGCAGAATTACTGGAATAAAGCGCCGACAGTAAGTTCACATACTTGGTCGGTACAGCCTTGCGTTTAAGCGACTCTAAAACTGTAGATCGATCCACTGATGTTGGTTACGCATGAGCAGTACCCACAACGATTCAGCACGCAACGTAGCGATACTGTTCTGGATATATCAGGAACAGACAAGAACAGGGGTTTAGTTAGAAGTTAGTATCCGTGAATTTCAATCTCTGGGCCATGTCGAAACGTGATGTTTAGCTTCGAAGTAATCAAATCTTTCGTATATCTTTTGAAATAAATATTTTCCATTTTTTGAGACGGATGAAGTTAACTGCTGTTGAGAGGGAACACCCACGATGCACCTCCGAAAGAGAAATCTCTACACCTTACCAGATGCTTGCTTCTCTAGTACTGGAACGGATTCTCGTAAAGGATGCCATCGCACTCACTGGATTGTACTAAGTTCAACGTCAGTAATGGCGCAACCCTGTGATCCCGGCCAGATGGCACTACTGAAGAGATAGACAAAAGCTGAATTATACTCTTCCGGATTGCAACGGCAGAGTTTACGTACGTCAAGAATGTACACTGGATGGTAGACTACGATTAGTATATATATATATATATATATATATATATATATATATATATAAAAGTTATGAGTCATAGTATGTTAAAGGCAAATCAAATGAAGTATCGGTTGTTTTTGCTCAATAGCGTGCTCTACCATATTCGTTTCCGACTGCACGTTAAGGATATCCCATGCTGCATATATAGGCATGAACTCCGGTATTTGTGACGGGGATTTCGCCATCCTGTTTCACCACCGTCTAATCTCTGCACAGTATGGGCGCCCCACCTTCTTGCTTGGTGTATCAAACCGTCATCATCGTTAAGATAAGTCGGATCCGAGATAGAAATATTGGCAACTCTAGCACATTCAAACCACTGTCGGACAGCGTTGTCAATGACAGAAGTCGCGGTAACCGTTCGCAAAAATTTCCGAGAGGTGCTAACATTATTCCTTCGGGTATCGAGTTTTTTGTTTATTGCTAATCATACCGATTATCTGTTGTCCACTGACGCAACATATAAACAGTTGACTGAATAAATGCCTCTGTGCTACCCTGTTCATTAGTTGAATCGGCCTACTGATCTGCGAATCACATGCACAACGTAAATACACAGACTACCTGACCGCACACGTTGCGGAAGTGCTGCTGCGACGGTGCAGTCAGTTGGTTGGCCCGTCATGGTATCCATGGGTGGCATTGATTCAAGGAAAAATCCTTAACTTCATTTGTAAGTGATCCATTTCTGGCACGTTCGCAGTCTGCACGAAAGTTCGTCCATTTGACGCTATTAGGGGACTGGTTTGCGTGTTTTTCTGGCTTTTATGCTGTGAGGGACGTTCAAGAGTTACAGCTCGACGGGTTTTGAAGAACCGTACTTCGCTGACAAGTGGCGACGGTAGTGAGGTGGCATCATCATCAAGGTTTGACTGCATGGACCGAAGGTAGAAAACATGCGTGTTTTGTTTTAAAATTATTTATTGTCGCGATTTACGGACTCAGGCCGTGTTTTGTGCGCCACTCGCGTGCTTCGGTCAGGCGAGTGTTAACACAGAAAGCAACATATGATTCATTGTCTACTCTCGAACTTACGGGCCCGTTTCCATCACATAATTATTGCTTCGTCACGTAAACCTTGCGGATTATGCTTAATTCACCACCTTCTCCAGTTTTCGTTGCCAGGAGCCGGACGAGTTGGTCAAACTGCAACGTGATTCATGGGATCCCATTCTCCAGTGGATAGTGGAACGTTATTCTGTTCACCCCATGCTAACGAACAGTCTTGTAAGCCCTGTGACAATGTCCCAAACGGATCGGAATGTATTGACGCGGCATTTCCTCAGCTACAATCGATGGGGTCTTGTTGGTGAGCATTTGGAAAAAGACGTTTAATTATGCGGCTGTCTACGCAGCTAGAGTAACGTTACCTTCAGTTTTTACATTGTAAGGCGTTTGTCGTCCTGTATTGGTTAAACGCTGTCAAATTACAATGGGTGCATTAAAAATGCCACCGTACGGCTGGTACTCGACTCTGTTGCCGTGAGCTAACTCGTGTTACGACAATGCTATGCACAAGATCAGATCGATGTAGTAGTCCATACTCTATCAACTTCAAAACGTTTGCTGACGGCTGATCTACTTGGTGCGATGTTTAAACGCGTGTAAAATGCCTGATTACTTTGATGACATTGTTCACTTTTGTTTACCACCTACAACTGAAAACGGCTGATTTTCCATGTAGTCCACTTGTTGGTAACTGAGCGTGCGAAACAGACGCACTTCATGTTTCACTTCAAGCCTTCTCGATAACTATTTCCTGTGCTTCGATGTCCGCTTGATGTTGTACCTACGGAATGATCCACTGAGTGAAAACCGAAAAAAACTGCGCGGGAGTCTCAACACTATGCGAGGACTCACACTATCGATCCTGCTAAGTGAATCCGGTTGGTGATCAGTAGTAACTGGGATGTGACCAACGCGTGGCCCACATCCCCCTATTTTGGTAGACAGTCGTGCCTCAATAGTATACGATCTGTGTTTTGCGACCCCAGTACGATATTTTCGTTTCCGCTTTGCCTCATTACTGTCTGCTTAAGTTAGACCATCTTGCAGATATAGCGCGTAATATCAGAGAAACTCATCAAGACAGCTTAGACTGACATAGAGACGCGTGCTATCCGGACACTTTAGAGTGAGTTCTCGCGCACGATATGCAGACGACTCGTGGTTCTTGTGCAGGTTTGTGTGGCGCATGTTTAGCCTTATTTTAATTCAAGGTTTTCATATGTACCAACTAGTACTATCGCTCTTACTTCTGATTACACAAACCTAATTTGTTGGGCAGTGATCAGGCAGATAAAGTGGTTCTCCTATCAGCGCTTGAGATAGTTCAGCATTTGCGACTACAAAACACGCGACCATGAGTATAAACACCGCGACTGCTGCTGTCCACATTCGGATGGCCTAGCAATATGCAACACACACATGACACGTTGTTGCGTGAAAGAAAACGCCTCGTTGCGTAAAAGTTGGACAATTTAGTCACATTATTGGTCTGTATAGTTGATCAGTTCGGTCCTAAGCGCATGATGGTGGCTAATTTCCAAGGACTTACGTTGTAGTATGCATTTCCTCTGTTCCCTACAGGTTTACAGGCATGTGCTGAAAACCTCAAGTCTGTATTCCTGACTTTGGCAGCAGTGGACGGGTTTTGTTCAGCCGAAAGGGCTGTGGAACTCAGTTTGCTCGAGCAAATGTTCCAGGTAAGTTAATGCTACCAGTGGCAGCATTGAACCGTCGCTTGCAATTCATTACATTATGCCATATTTGATATCGATTGTCAACTTTTTAACCGTTTGACCACAGATTCATCGTTGGGGTGAGGTGCCGTCATATCACGACGTGGAAATGACGGAATTGAAAGCTCGTGTCTCTGCGGCCGTCTTCCTTGTTCTGGTTAGTCATCATCAAAAGCATTCGAAAAACAAAATGAACATGAAAAATGTCAAACGTTTGGCGGGCTACGACGCCTAGTAGTTTATATGCGACATGCGCATAGTTTTGGGCTGTACACAAACCTTATCAGAACGAAGTTTTAACAATATCACCAACGTCATTGAGCTCAACGTTTCAAAGTCATATTATGTACAAATTTAAAATAAAAACATAAGCTGTTTTAGCTACTCTGTCTTTCATCATTAGCCGTGTGTGGAGTGGGGTTCGATTATTTGCCATACATCAGGTGTTATCCTCGGAGAGATATTCATTTATGGCCTCAGTTTGTCGGTTCAATAATGCTCGGCGGTCGATGAAGCCGAATTTTCCTTTGCCGTAGGAATTGGGGCCGCAGGAAGTAGGAGTGTATCTGTGCGATAAAGAGGGTAAATGTGTAGAAAATAATCAATGAGATAAGTGACCTGAAAAAGACAACGTTCTACCAATAGACATTTTGGCAAACATTCGGTATATTGAATGCCAAAAACACACAACGTTGGATTAATTGGTAAGTTTACCTATCTAACTGACTGATTATTGGTCCGTAGGCGCTCGTAAGTCCAATCGTTCATACTTCATTTCACGTATGTAAGTGACAAGACCGAACAAAATGATGCCAAGCATATACCTTGCATGTCGACCTTCGCGTTCTTCAGGTCCGCCAAGCACTGTCTGCTTCTGTGCGACATCAAGTCGCGTGTGGGCTGACTACTGCCCAGCAACCCCAATCGAAACAGCAAACGAATTAGACGGGACTACAAACTCTGAGTGTTAATCAGTGTCACTACCTCAATGACAGTTACTGTGGCGCAGAATCCTTGTTCGAACAAAAGCAGGCTATGGCAAACAGAGTAGGATTTATGCGCACAGAGATTGGGGTTTCGCGCACGGAGTCCGATATCGCCCGCAGCTGTAAGAATACATTTCACACATGTGGCATGAACACTTGACGCGATCCTATAATTGCTGCCTACAGAATAAGGGAGAAAGCGGAAAAATATGTAACTAAGCCACTGACTTCGGGTAGGAGCCGTATCAACTACTGCTTCGCAGGACACTTGAATGAGACTCAGGGTGGTTTCTCACAAGTCAGCCGTACTGCTCCACATACACGACTGAGTAACCAAAATGATCGTTCTCCTCATACAGGCATTATTCAGATATTACTACTTTCCCCTTCTGTTTCATAATCATCAGACAGCAATACACCACAGGATCAGACTGCTTTTCAACTGTCACACAAACATGAAGAAAAAAACCTGTAAACGAAGAGAGAAGGAAAAAAAGGAGGGGGTAGGGACCTAACTACTACAAATAGCCAAGTATACATTCAAACACACAAAATCAAAGCGCCTACAACTTGCAAACAAACAACCGAACTGTAAGGCGTCATCAGTA
>LUCH01006455.1:11204-28803 GCA_013368495.1 Paragonimus heterotremus
CGCGAAACAACGTTCAGCGTTGCTTATTTTACTTGAAAGTTATCAAGTAGCTACATCCTGTCGTCAGCATAATCAAGATCAGTCAGTCTTCCACCAGGCAGGAGGTCCACGCCAGCATCATTTGAGTGCCGCAGACAGTCGTTCATTATTTCGTCTATGACGACATTGAACAAAAATGGTGAAATGAAACAGCCCTGAAGTACGCCGCTCATGGTGCTGAAGCTGTCAGCTAGTTCCCCGTAAATATTAACCTGAGCAGACGGTTGCCTGGGGCCAATAGTGCGCGTCAGCTTAAACAGTTTGCCGGTGTTCCGTGTAGCAAAAACGGTTTCCATTCCCTCAATTTTTTCCACTAACCAAGCCCTAGGATCAGCTTTTAAACTAGGTTTCAGTTTCCTAGGGATATTTCTTCTAAACTTGTTACGTGAACTACCAGATGAAATCTTCCGTCTGGATTTTAACTGCAGGGGTTTACCTCAAATCCAATGTTTGTTTAGCCCATGTATACCTGTGACGCATGCTACAATATCTGCTTTCTGAATGGCCTGTGAGATTTGAGTCCAGCAGCTATTAGGATCTTCGGATTGAGTATCATTAAGGCAGCTTTACCGATAGTTAAGCTAGTTTCTCAATTGGTAATTGTTGCTGTCGGTGGGGTTGTTGCCCAGCAAAACTTGTGTTGAGCCCCCAATTTATGTTCGGCTCACCACTGTTTTCTAAAGATTGCTGGTAAACATCAGTGCTTTCATTGTCGAGTTCAGCTAGTTACTCTGGAGGTCATTCTCTCAAATATGTGGCTTGGTGAGATGCGAATCCACGATTCTAGCGCTCGTCTCCACATTACTATCTATTTCAGCGCCTTTCCCTCAAGAACTCTGGCGATGCCTAGGCTAAATTTGGTAATTAAGCTAGAATGCAGGATGGCGCCTAGTTCGGAGGAAGAACAATGACTGTTCGATTTCATCCCAGTGCAGCGTTGCATGTGCACTGTCAGATTCAGTATACCGGTCAATGTCCGTCAACATAATTCAGAAAAGCGTTTCAACTAGTGGACATTAATCCAGGTTACCAAAGCCGTGTTGCATGACACCCATGTTGACCTTCTGAGGCAGGTCGAAGACTAAAATGTTGTCATACTAGCCGGCGATCAGAATATTCAATTTAACCGTATTACTCCAGCAGGGGTGGTACCTTTGGACACACCTGCAGAAGCCGCTCATAATGGGGAACGCTCGAAAGAGCTGTTTTATAACTCAGGGCAAACACGCAATTTTAACAAATCCGTATTTTACTAGAACACTTGTGGTGGAGAAAAACCAGAACAGCATGCCAGGTAATTGAGTCAACGCATTCCTTATGTCAAAAGCATCCACCGTTGGCTGAGAAAAGCGGTGTTAGTCGCGAAGTGAACGTGATCGACACACTCGCAATCAGATCGAGAAATGACTGTTTTTTTCTTGCGTCCGGTTTTGTTTCGAAGGCCGTAAAACTATATTATCTTTGAGTATCTTGGATATGGTATCTGTGGTGACACAGAATGTTTTCGCAACCTTCTGAAGATAGAGACGATAAGTGATAAGCACCAGGCGGGAATCTCTCCGGTTGTCTATACAAAAATATGAAATGTGCCCAACCGAAATAACATCTGACCGCTACCTTTGGCAGGAAGATCCGAAACCTAAATCTTTATCATATTTCTCCACGCTCCAAAACCACTTCGCTTTCCCACCGAATATTGCCGGGAATGTCATGACTAAACGCATCGTCCACAACTGAAAGAAATAGCTCAGACTAGCGGAAACGTTCTCACGTCACTTGCAAATCGCCGCGATAAGCTGGAAATTCCACTCATTTTCCTTAAACATAGTCTTACTAACACCTTACCGATGGACAACTCAATCAAGAATTAGGGGAAACAGGATTAGTCTGTTCTATTCCTTTGGCTCGTTTGACTACGTTCAGCGCGTATCTCAGAAAATCGCCTTTCCATATACGAGTTAGCCAGACGTAATACGTATAAAGGCTGTTGAGAACAGACGGCGGACATTTACTAGAAGGAACGTACAGATGGTCTTGTAGACTAATGTAAAAGACACAGACATGGAAGAATATATACACGGGTTAGAGACCAGCCGTCGATGAGCGATTAAACCGGAAGTATCTGGTTTCTCCATTCCCGCCACACAGTTGCATGATGTGCGAATAAACAATCGGACAGCATACAGCACGCGAACTTTTTTAATAACTTAAGTGCAATATGTAACTGCAGCTGTGTTATAAACCACACCGCAAGGTGGCCAGTAAAATCTGCACGTCGTTGTATATGTATTTATCAGAGTAATGTAAACATGCCCATTTGGCTGAAAAAAAACATGAGACGATGAATATGTATTTTCCAAAATTGATCAACCGAGAACACAATGGCCAGAAGGGATAGGAAGTATCTAAAAAGTCAAACTCAGGGTCAGGATAACCACTTGTGGTTCCTGATATGAAGTGTGTTTACGTCTCATGATCAAAGTCAGATGCCCATATATACTTATACATTTAACGCATAATAAACCACAAGGAGTGGTAAACGCGCCACAATATGGGGGAAAAAGTAAGGTGAAGGAAAATTTTGGAGGGGTGGAGAAAATTACAGCGATGGAACACAAACATCATTGACTTCTATTCCTCGCCATATCAGGCAGCATCCTCACTTAAAGGTGTTCATTGTCTTTCATACCCCAACCAGGGAGCCGGGAGCGTCCTCTCATGGCAAGCTTCACAGCCAGTGTCTTCATACTGCGAACCCGTCATACGTCAACCACCGGGCTGCCACATACAACCTAACTCACTACTCGCAAACAGGGCACGATGTAGCAGGCAGTGATTTGGCAATCGTAGGATGTGGCCAAGCCAACGAAGCCTGTGAAACGAAATCAAAATGCTCAAGAGTTGGCTGAGTTTATCCGCCCCGAAGACACATCGGCGAACTTCGTCACTGCTGACTGTTCCCATCAGACGTCACTAATGATTCGCAGACTGATGGCCGAAAACGTACACTATAAACATTCTCCGTACGAATCGGAGCTGTACAGCAGGACTGCCTTTACGGTGGCATTGTACACTCGGCTTTGCACAAAAAACTGAGAACATACCGACGCTACAGATGGCGTGAGTTGGCAAACGTCATCCAAGTCTTTCCTATGCGATTTGTGATCTCATGAGATATTCCACTAGCGCTGATCCCACCGCTCAAGATACATAAACTTCCCGATTACTCCCAACCGCTCACCAACAAGGACAGCAGGCGCGAAGTCGTGTCAATCTTGCAACAGTACCTTGCGCTTAGTGGGTGCAAAGGCCATATCAAACTGACAAAGCGAAACCTCTAACCTACGACATTTTCAGCTCCCTGTGAGCTCTCGCAGATTAGGGCGATGTTATTTGCATACTCTATGTCTCAAAGTCGGGTATCTGGGACCAAATCCACATAATCATATATGCAGTTTGTCAGAGCACATTCCCGCATCTCTACTCTAAAGTTAAATAGCAAGCGGGAGGCTGAACAACCTTGTCGCAACCAACTTGAGATGCTAAACGTCGGCGATACGTTGCCATAAGCCCCAACCTAGCCCAAGGTCTGATAGTTAACTCCTTTCGGGATGTTCGAGTATTTATTAGGCACATCCTTCCTAGACAGAATTCCACAGTGCTATGTTAACCGAATCGAACTGTTGGCCTTTTGTATGAATAGCACAGTTCAAATATCTGGCGAAGTGTGAAGATGTGATCAACGCAGTCAGGACCAGAGTGAAACCCAGCTTGCTACTCACACATTTGATCTACGAAGTACAATAGTTATTTGACAAAGGAGGAGAAACGGGACATATTGGTTTGGCAAGGTAAAATTTATCAAGGGAGCAAGGTCAGCGGCCGGCAACTCGGCCAGAGTTATGATGGGACGAAAAGCAAAATAATGCATAACTAATATAGGAGTAAGTTCGTAATTGTGAGAAGAGAACACTTCTCGAGTGCCCAAACCGAAGAAGAGGGCTGGCTTGAGGGCTTGGTCCAAAGGAAACCTAACCTACAAAGCAGTGAGGCGAATCACGGAGTTCGCAGTCTGCTGGGGGCTGGTGAACAGTAGTGGCTCGATAGTAGTCCACCCACCCAGGATGCCGAAACACCCTGCAGAAAGTTGCGGCAAAAGCAGCGTAGCATTTCGTGGATTCACCAACGAAGGCGGATCTGATGCAGCAGATCTATCCAGTCGGCGAGTCCAAGATCGATAGGGTTGTTGAGACACGTCTGATGTTGTCGTGGGCCGATGCCCTAACCGGCTCGTACGCCATTTAAATGGGATCCAGACATTCAAGGTGCCCGGCACACTACCTACCCGTGGGAGCCGGTGCTCACCGAAGTTATTCGTACGCCTTCCCGCGGAGTTATTCATGCATGGTGGAGTTGTCCATATGCTACACGGACGATACGCTGTTCGTCAGCCCATGTGCTCCCGCTGGGAAATCTGAAACTCCTTTGTGGCGGAGTAACATACGCCCTGTAGTAGTACCGTCAAAGAGCTCGTGGTATTTTACAGAAGATTCGGCTGTCAACCACGCCCTGGTAGTACTGTCTACGACTGTTTAGTCGCTGGGAGAATTCCCCTTATATCGCAGTTGGCCTCCACGTGAAAAACTGTTCCCCAACCTGAGGATGCACACGGTGGCGTTGAGCTAGTCCACACGTTTACCCAGGTCATCATCATCATCAAAGACAGCAATACACCAGTGGTTCTGTAGCCGTCGTCTCGCCCTCTCACGCGGCTCATCACGTGACAAGCCTAAGACTAAGTGACGCTCACTGTCCCAACCTGTGCATGCACACCCACACATCCATCGGCCCGAAAACCTTCTTTCATGTCGGAACGCACGCACGCACGCGCACGCGGTCACCACCTGCACACTCAGCCAATTGGGACACTCCAACTGGATATGATTCAGTGCGGTCAATACTCAGGCACGCGTGACGCGGTTGGACCCGGATCGGACCAAGAAAGACACAACTGAACAGGACAGGACACGGTCCGGACGAGCGCCACTGTATTAAGCTTGTACACCGATCCATCAATAAAGATCCAAACTAATTGATTTAACTTTCTCATTGACTATCGTTGAGATATCGTTATTTGTTAGTGGGTACTCAAGCTATCACGGTTAAGAGTTCCACTACAGTTCACACTGATGCTTAACTGCCACACAGCCAAGCAGGGTACTGCAGTTCAACCCATATCAACAGAAATACTTAGAAACACTCATTTCCAATAGGCCCTCCAGCTCATCGAACAATGAAGCTACTGGAAGCAGCATTCTGGCAAACCTTGTGCGACCTCTCGGTATGTTTTATCCTCCGTGCTTTAGGCTTCTCTATAGTGGCTTCATTCGACACCTAGACAGTAGTACGTCGATCTAACCGCCTTTTTTCAAGAAAAGTAAGGTTTTCGTTGAGACTGTTCAATGAAAGACCAACATCATCTTCCTGGGAATCATCATTAGCACATCCCAGATAGAAATACTTTGGAGGCTAACATCAATGCTTAACCACCATACAACGACAGAGAACATACGAGCCCAAACAAGATGGCAAACTGAAGAGATGGGACCTAAAGACTGAAAGCAACTATGTGCAAACTCGGTACCTGGGTAAAAGGGGGTTTACCTCAACGCCACTAGAAACGACCCCTGGGTTGTGGAATGGTCTTCTACGAAAGCTAACTGTGGAATAACTAGAGTTCTTCCGACGAATAAGCAACCGCGGACAACGAGCGGCAACACTATCAGAGTGTGAACGATTCACGGCTTGCAGACATGTCTTCTATAAAGTGCCACATAAGCTCATTGAGGGTATTATAACGTATGTTAGTTCGTCAAAACAGCAAGAAGACAAACGTTGCGGGTTGTTAACATTTCGATTTATCTCATCAGCCGCATACCAAACACATACAGAATATATATCAGAGAGGCACGGCAACAATAGTTGAACAGAGTGAATTTTAGGGTCAAAAGGCCGTTCACTGTGTTGCTACAACACCCAAACCCTAAAATTTTCGCCATCAGTGAAGCTGCGCTGATCAAACAAAGAAAGCCAGTGTTGTGTACGCAAAAATTGATGGTTCACACTGTCCACCTCCCCTGGTAGCGGCCTTTTGACCCTAAAATTCACTCTGTTCAACTATTGTTGTCATGCGCCTTTGATATATATTCTGTATGTTTAGGATGCGGCTGGTGAGATAAATCGAAATGTTAACATCGCGCAACGTTTGTCTTCTTGCTGTTTTGACGAATTGGATCAAGAGAACCCAATGCTTTGAAGTATGTTAGTTCGTCGGGAAAAAATGTCAATCGCCCCAAGAGAGCATGTTGGCTCCCGGACAGCCAGTCGTTGGTCTGGCGTGCTTTCCCTGGCTTTTGGACATTTCCAGCTTCACCCAAATATGGACAAATTATAGGACCGGTGAACGAATCACTGTAGTGATTACCGCCTTTAATAAGCAGGAAGGGTGCGCCTGGTACCATGAATGGCAGAATCTCAGTCGAGAGACGTGTGGACTAATTTGAGCGCCAGCTCCTGACAAGAAACAGGCGTCGCAACACCAGCACTGTTCTTGGACGGTATTCGTCGAACAGATATCGGGATACGTTTGCTGCTGCTCTGTGCTGATAACTGTGTTTCTAATGTCCTAGACGTCAGTGAACCACCTGGCGACTTTCATCGCCAAATCAATCATGGGCACAGATCGACCATGTGGCCGCCAGATATGGGCGGTGCGGCTAATTCCAAGATTGTGGGTCCATCTGGGGCACACGTGTGAATTCCAACTACATAAAGATGTACGTTAACTTCACTCTGTCTTGGAGGTAGACGACTTCGTCGTCAAACACAAACTGATGTACCTAAACCAACACGGCCAAAGGCACTTAACGCTTATTAGTGTACGCTTGCCTCTAGTCTAGAATCCCACACTCTAGACGACAGTAAAGCACATCGGGCACATATGGCATGCAATGCGCAACTGTGATGCTACTGTTCGTTCAGTTGCCAACCGTTCGGTCTCTATGCGATCACTGCAACTTTTGAACGATTGCCGGATTATTCCATCCCACAGTGAGTACAACCCATTCCAAGCCTGCAACAACGCTTAGAACGCTCGGATGAGTATTTAAAACAGCAATTTAATCGACCGTTGGTACCACTGGCTAGATCTTCAGGTTGCTCGTACGAATTGGTCAGTTGAACAGCCTCCGTCCTCGGAAATAGAATTCTCAATCCAGATGAAGTTCCTGAAACGGCACAAGGCACTCGGGCCAGGTGAACACTCTCCTGTTCTCTTTATAGATGCGACTCACCCTCAGTCAAAGAGCTGACAGATCTGCTCAGGAAACTCTAAGCCAGTGAGGTCGTTCCGTATGACTGGAGATCAGCTAACACAACCCCAGCTCTTAAAAATGGTTCACGCACTTCATGTGCAAATCACCGAAGGATTAAACTGACTCATGTCGCGTCGATGCCGCAAAGCAAAACGCACGAAGAACATATCAACGAGGACCAAGCTAGATTTCGCTGTGGCTGTAGCCGAACCATTCACATCCCTACCTTCCGCCAGCTGCCTGAACTCTGCCACTCATACGAAAAACCAACAGTTGTCTTTTTAGATATCAGAGAGGCCTTTGATTCGGTTGACAGAGCTGCGCTCCTCGAAACAACGACAAAATCTACGCCACTGAGCTTGATAAGTTGCTATGTCATCCAACGTCCCCAGCCACCGAGGTTGTGAACGCTCCAGCCAGGAAGAGGTATTCAGCCTACAGTGGCTAACCCCCAGGTGAATGACATCACTTCTTCTCGCCAGGTCATCATTCGTCCACCGCGCATCTTACGTCAGTCGATTGTAGCAAAAATCACGCCGTGTAGCAGGCGGTTAGCTGATACCTGGCCTACACTTCTAAGTCTATGCATACATAAATAATGAACAAATGAATTCGTATGACACTCACTACTATATACCCACTTCCTAACCCCCGAATGGAAACGAAATCCTGTATAAAACATTAACCAATCTAATGTGTACTGAATTCGGCTGGGGTAATTATTGTAGCGAAAAGGCGTTCAATAAAGCACAATCTTTATTGTCCAGCTCGCTAGTTCCCACGCCACACGTGCGCTCGCTAGTTCCCACGCCACACGTGCGCTCGCTATTTTGATTCGCAATTCCAGTCCACAACCCGCCCCCCAGGTTTCCGCTCACACGTCGTGTGCACTTCTACCCGGTTTAGGTGTGTGATTTACGCCTTCTATCTGGAGGTTTTCTGCTTGCCAGCCTTCGTCCGTTGATCCGATTTCTTCGAGCGATAGCTTGTCCGGTCGCTCGTGCTGTCCTCCTTCCATCCACTGTGGGCTTTGATCGTAATCCACAACCGTGCCGAGATATTCCTGCGAGTGTTGGAATAATCAGGCCTTCAGTTTGGTCATCCATTCTATTTCGGCTGCCACATCTAGCCCCTTGGTCCGATCCGGTCGAGCGATGACTCATCCGGTCGCCCACGCCGTCCTCCATCCACTCGCGGTGGGTTTTTGAACGCATCTCCCCCTGTGTTGAGGTATTCCACCGAGAGTTGGAATGCTCGTACCACCTGCCTGACAGTCCACCACATTATGTGCTCACCGTTCTCATCTCCAAATCACTTAACTACCATCATCATCATTTCCAGCTCTGAGCCATACCCATGGGTACTATGGCTCGGGACACCGCTGATCCTGACAATAACCCAAGAGGTAGCAGATGTGTAAATAAGTACATCAAAAGTTGACGGCGATGTGGTCGGTTTGCCCTTATGTTTGTGTTGCAAAGGACGGTCTTCAAGCGGTGAAGTGCTGTCTAGAATGCACCAATCGGTACACAGAGTCCGTGAGATGGGCGTGCTTGCAACAGTAGACCATTACTGTCAGTGCGTCGTCCCCGGACTTCGAACACGTCAGCTAGTCGTTACTCCTTAGAAATAGAAATTGTGCGGTAATGGCAACAAACACAATTATGTATGTGTTTAGTTCGTTTCGGAAAATCAAAAACAGTGGCATAAACGTTCCTGCTAGCGTTCGAATATACGCGGATGTGACAAACAATGTCTTCCTGATCTCCGTTGACTGAGTTTGACCGAAGTGTTAAGTATGACGGCACACAGACGATCATTCGTCGGGATCCAGTCGATCAAGCTCCGTTCTGCCTCAAAGCTCAATGTAATCCCCAATTCAACTTGGTCACGAGATTCGGTTTCGTCGTCATCAGAAACACTGAGAAAGAACAGTTGGACAGAAGCATTATCCAAGGGAGAACTCAAGCGTATGACTTGTTAAGATTGTAAAGGCGCATTTTGAAGACACGACACACCCAGTTCCATACTCGAGAGTGCTTGTCAAAGCAGCCTGCGTACGAATTTGCCGGAGGGGACGAACATTTAAAATGCCAGTGCTAGTCAGCTGTCTTGCATTGAAGAGACGGAAACTGGAAGCAAATGAAGAAAATGAAAATGAGTAGACTGTAAAAGCAACCGTAATCTGCGACACTTCCTGACTACTTATGCCGTAAAGGCGTTTGATTTCAGAGACTCCATCACAGGTCTCTTAAAACTCCGATATGCCGGACAAGAAGTGTTAGGATTTTCTACGGGGTATCGCATCCAGAACCAGCGACTCAAGAGTGGAACTTGGCAGTGAGAGACATATCCAGTCCGGTAACCCGGGAAATAAGATTCTGACCACTGCCACCCGCAATGGACGTATTCGAAACCATATCAACCTTGTAGATGATAACGAAAGTTTTTCGACCGTACTGAATAACATGCCGACGGTCACGGTCAACTGCTGGGTGTTTAGAGTACTCTTTTGTTTAAGGGTACCCATTTTTAACCCCCCCCTTCATTCCGTTAAATATGGTGGTGTTGCAATCATGTAAATAATTCTACCATGTGCCAACATGTTGGTGCCTAAATATCAGAGCGTTCTGACGCTGTCAGTAATTTGACAATCCCGCTGAGCCCTAGCTATGAAAATAAGGGGGATGGAGGGAACCTGACTAAGAAAAACAACCACTACCACAGTCAAGCATTCCACATCAAGGTGCCAACACACTGCAAACGGACAACTGAACTATGAAAGCAAGGCATCATCAGCAAGACATTTGCATTGCGGCTATCACAGACAACCCCATCGACGACATCCACACCACTGAGCTCGCTTAGTCACCATGTGACTCAATGTCTCCAGCCAGCAGCTCTGTGAGTCGCGAAGACACCAATCAGGGGAACAAACACTAGGGCACATCACTCTTCCACGTCAAGTCAGTGAATGTCCACCTCGCATGTCATTGGTAGGCACCGGTAAGAAGTGCTCGGTGTGGCAGACGACTGGCTGACATCCATAGTACACGATTCAATCATTCAAGTCTGTACAAGATTGAAACCTGAACAAAGGAACCTGTTTGTCAGTCACTACCAAATGCTTACTTCCTAACCTCTTCGGTGTTTAATCTTTGGCGCCACCCGATCTCAGTTATCAAACGCGAACATCGACGGTCCAATGTTTGAAGACGGCTCATATTTTCCACTGCAGCCGCAAAACAGTATGGCTATTAATCGCCATATACACTTGACCGTTATGGTTTACAGAGATGCCACTCTGTTAATAAATAGGTCGTCGATTAACAAATACCATCCCAGCCCCAAAGATACGAATTTCATTTCAAAGTATTCGCTCATGGGAGCGTAGACCTCATCGACAGTAACATGTGTAACTACTCGACGACAGTTTACACAATTTACAACTTGAACTAGTTTCACTCCAGACCGACAGGGCAGAGTAGGGAAGGGGATCTTGTGATCAGAGGCCTTCCGTTTATATAGTTGCGGTATCGGGAGTGCAGTTCCTTGTTCAGCAAAAGAAGGCAGGAGTCATCGACTGTGCGAGCCTCTTCACTGGGCATGTCGACACGTGGCGTCACGTGCGCGCCTAGGAGCCACCTGAAGGCCACGTAAATGGATGCCAGCACCAACTATGTTAGTAGCGCATTCCAGCTATTAACGGCCCGCCGAGACAGGCGGAATATCCAGCAGAATTGTCTTCGTCGTATCTGGGGAATCGCAAGAGAGTTGTTTCTAAATATGCTCTCATATCGGAAGGAAATCTGATCTCAGCTCCTCCCCCATGTCAACTCGTAAAATTCGGCATATTACAAAAAAGTTACTGTGGAGTCACGAACAACTCTGGGGATGCTGTAGCCGCTGGTTACGGGAAAGGCCCATCAACCCAACAACCATACATTTGGCTGCTCACTGTACTCTTGCAGGATGACACCGCTCTCTGTATACAAGGGGACTGTTACGTAACCGTACTTCGGTCTCGAACGTACACGAAACGAGAAAAGCAAACAAAAGGCCGCCCTTGACACCTTAGCAAAGGATAGACTGATTTCTTCAAACATTCCCCTAGCCTTAACGCAAGCCTACGTATTGTGAACCTGCGCTTTGAGGGTGCCAGACACTACCACTCCGAGGTCTCCTTCGCCGTTACACTATCTCAACAAGTACCCGCTGACACGACATGCCCTGACGTCTCACAGGTGCATGGAGAGGGATTTCTGTGAGTTTAGAGGCAGGTTCCATTGAACCGTCCATCTCGACTACGTATTCAAGTTCTGTTACAATATTTCGTTGTGTTTGTCTGACAGGGTGGTTCTCCAAACATTCATGTCACCAGTGAAGACGAGAGCAGGTGACTGTAGCTGGTTTAGTAAGTCGTTGGTGAAACCCAAACATATTAAGGGCTCGAGCACTGGTCCTTATGAAACAACGCTACGGAACAGAACCATAACAGGGTGGTTCACACATCGAAATCTGCGCTTACAGGACAAAAAGCTGTCCACGGCAACCCTTCTGAGAGAAGCTTGTTTAGTGACCAATGATCGTGTAACTCCCCTACGGATGTCGCCTGCAACTGTGTACTACATGTCTGTTCTGAATGCACGTTTCTATGCATGAATGCTATAGGAGACCTAATACGAACTCATTGCACGTAACAGATACCTTTCCTACCTTAATGATTCATCTACCTAGTAAACAAATAAAATATTAAGGGAATAATGTGAGACTGGATGAAGGGGAAGTCATTGGCAAGGGCCCGTGATAAAACTTAGCAGAGAGGCTGATGGTAAACAACAATTATATAATGTAAACAAAAAGATAGAAAATACTAGACGTATAAAAAGGGGTAAGTTGCAGCCCAAAAGTATCAAGCCTGTGCTCAAAATCTTCGACTGATTGCACAATCACTACAGCCTCTGGAAGAACATCCCATTGGTTTATGACGTGTCGAGGTAGACGGGGTGCAGTACTCACGTGATCAGAATGGGATGTGTTTGACTTTAGGGGGTGTCCAAGGAGAGTATGCGGCCGTGCCAGCATAAATAGATCAGAGGGGTCCGAGTTAACATATGGCAGGTGAGAACCACATTACCTTGCGGTCATCGATATAACAACGAGAACACAATCAATCTGTCAAGTCTTTATAGATATGACCAGCGTTTCAAATCGTGCGCCTGGATGCAATATTCCAGGTGAAGTTTCACAAACCCAGTAAACGACGTTCACCACATATCCCCATCAACAACCTGAAGGCTTGACGAACCATCCACAGCACATGAAACCTTTGATGGCAGCCTGGTGCCATTGACTACTGCCTTTAAGGTCACCGGAGATAATGAAACCGATGTTTCTCCTAGTACATACGTAGGTGGAGTAATAGTAACAGAATCAGTGTGATAACGTACATTTTTGCGGTCTATTGGCAGCAGCCAATCTGCTGACCATATCCAAAGCTGGTATATGGCTCTTTGCAGGGCCTCCGGAACTCCCAAATTAGCCACGACCTGCTACATCTTGAAGTCACCTGTAAACATCAGTGAAGGTACGTTCACGGGATCAGAAAACACACTGACGTAAGACGAGAAGAAATGCCCCCAAAACCAACCTTGCGGCACTCCACTCACCACTGCGTGTTGAAGGGAAATACTCGTTCCCAAACGGATACACTGCCCCTTGTCCCGCAGAAAGGCAGATATCCATCACAAAATCATCCCACTCAATCCAAAGAAGTGTGGTTTTATGCACAGCCTGTGATCAGGTACCGTGTCAAAGGCCATGTTTAAAACTGTGAAAACTACATCTACGGCACGCTCCTGATCCACCGCCTCCGTCCACCTCTCTTTCGCAGTAAGAATTGTGAGGCCAGGGTGCCCATGCCTGATGCCAGGCTAGAATAGGCTTCGACCTCCTTTCTTACCAGCCTCGCGAGAAATTTCGTCGGGATACTGGTTAGACTAATAAGCCTATAGTTGGCAGGCATCGTTCTATCTCCCATTTTAAACATGGGACACATGACCGCCCCACACCTTTCCACGGAAAGGATCCCGTTTTTAGTGGACTTCCGAAAGACCAGAGTAAACGGGCTGCATAGAACTGCCGCAAATTCACAAAATTACTTTGGTCTTTGTCTATCTGGCCCATTGGTCTTGTACTGTCCAGCCCCTTTAATAATCGAAAAATTTCCGCCTCCGAAATCGTTGTACCCCGCAAAAAGATACCCTCCTCAACTTTCGTTTCTAGCTTCCTGGATAAAGCAGGAGGTTCTATCACGAAAGTGCTAACACACTGGTCCTCAAATAAGCGCGTCTTATCTAAATCAGAGCGAACAGGATTTCCAGGTAGATCTGTCAGCAAAGAAACCAAGGTGCTCTGCCCTCCACGAGGTTCTAGGTATCCGATCAAACAACTCGAGTAGAAGGAAACAGTGCCAGCTACCTTCCTTTCATATCGCAATCTGACAGCACTGATAAACCGTTTGCAAACACCTTCAGCTACCCTGTAGACCTCAAAAGTGGTAATTCAGAGAGCCCCCATAAATATTGCCCAAGTAATCGTCCACTTTCAGATTGCCTTCGCACGCTCTTGGTCAATCAACGGGGCGTCTGGACAGTCCGTTTAACGGTTGAGAGGGGTAATGTAGAGTACGGAAACTCTGTGAAGTTTTCGCAGAGAGTCTCCGTACACTCCTCAACTATGATTAGCCACTGCTTACGAGCTGCGTTGGCCCTCACAGCGTCTAAGTCTGCACACCAGATGTTAGCAGAATGAGGTTAATCACGGCAACTATCTCCTGTAACACAGCATCGAAACAACGACATGATCGCTTCAGCCTAATGGCTGTTAGCAAAGCAAACAGCAGAGATTCCGTGGATTTCCCGAAGACGAGGCTCAACGTTGACGGGGTCTGTGTGGTCATTCATAAATTTTGTTGGATAATCAACAAACTGCTTCAGTTGTATTTAAAGTGTGAGATCTAGATCACTTGTAAAGCTTGTCGTAGCAGCCGAACAGAAGGACTGCCAACACATCTCTGGCACAAAGTCCTTTAGGATCGGATATCCCTTTGATGTATGTCCACGGTTAAACTGCAGAACATCAGACGAATTAGAAGTGAAACTTTTGTAGACAACAGATGTGACCAAATTGCGAAATAATCAGAAGGCCAAATCGCCGGATCTGATATGCATGCTGGCGAATGTATACAGGCTGCTTAGTAAGAGAGACGAGCTGTAAACAACGATTCACTCGGTAGACATATGCTTGCTCACAGGAAAATGGCTCAAAGAAAGAACAGATTTGGAAGATTGGGCGCGTTGGTTCCCATGATATCACAGTGACCGTAGCAATGTCTTTGGAGGCAGTTGCCTATTACTGATCACAATTTCTATAAGGCAGTCACTGGTGAACTAATTGTAGTTACGTGGGTATTCAAATCGCCGTCAGCCTTCTCTATGTCAACCCCTCATTTATGGTCTTTGGGGTCTTCGAAGTCCGAGTACAACACCAAAGGAAGACGAAGCATTGCCGAGATCATTCCAAACGGTTTGCCAATCACACTATCGTCTGCTCGTTTTGGGAGATTTTAATGCCCATAAAGTCAACTGGCAATTGAGATCTGTTAGTGGTAGATGTTTTGATCGCAAATCGTTTAACCTAGTCAACAATTCCAAACTAACACAATAGGTTAGAGTGGCCACGAGATCCCGAACTGATCAGATAGCCTCGACGCTAGACTTAATCACAACTCGTCACAGCAGTGACGTCACAAACATGTTGCCTGCAGCACCACTCGTAAAGAGTGATCACACAATTTATTTCTCGCCCAAATGCCCCCTATTAGTTAAACAGGCGCACAAAGTGCAACTTCTTTAGGAAACTGACCACAAAAAACTGGTGTTGAAAGCAGATAGAATGACCTGAAACTCAAGTTTCCATGGAGGACGTCGATAGTTCGCAGTCGAACTACGCTGACGACCTCCAGGTTCTTACAGATTGGAAGGTCCCTCAAAAATAAGTTGGAGGAAGTAGCCGGAAGCTAAGGTCAGAGCTTTTTAACATAAGTATATGGCTTGAAAGGCATATATTCAGTAAAAAGGGTTTAAAAGCTTCAAAATATTTGTTTTTTAAAAAAAGCTCGAAACAAAGCAGTCAAGTTGGCAAGGAATGTTCGTCTGGTCTATGAGCATGTAATGGTAAATAGAACCCGAGGTTTTAAGGTTATGTTTAGTCAAGATCCTCTCTACAAAGAGAACTGAGACCAAATTTTCGTATAACAGAGAGATTATATCGACTGACAAGAGCACAGCGGACGCGTTAATGGTATAGCTTCAAAATGTTTAGTCCTCAGACAATGGAGCACTTCAGCCTCGCTCTAACACCGTGGGCGTGACCATGATGGATCAAGACACTACGTCCCACGAAAGTGTGCGACCGACATCCCAGCTAAACAGCACAAATTCCGGAGGACCGGACCACATCCAAAAGGCTATCGCAAAACCTTTGACCAAATTGCTGGCGTCGCCCTTTGCTCAACTGTTAAACCTCGCATTAGAAACAGGGGTAGTCCTGAGGAAGTCGAAAAAAACATTATAATTCCCATCTTTACAGATGGTAACCGATCACAGTTCTGAAATTACCGACCAATAAGCCTGACTAATGTTGTCGCATATTACAACAGAAGATCGACAGACTTATCTGCAAACAAAGACTTTTCAGAGCTCCTCGACATGGCTTTCTAAGGGGTAGATTTCGTCTTATCAACCTGCTGACATTTTTAGACACTGTCACAGAGAAGCTGAATAGAGATGTGGTCGAGATGTGCCACGTAGATTTCCAGAAAGCCTTGGATTCTGTCAACCACAGGCTTTTGGGTTCGAAGCTGTGAAAAACCGGAATATCCCCTAGAATTTGTATGTAGATTCAGACGTTTCTAGTTGGGAGTTTGTGTAGAGTGAGATTAAGAGCAGTGCTGTCGGACAAACATTTTCCGTTAAGTGGGGTATCTCAGGGGACAATCCTCGCCCCCTTTGCTCTTCCTGGTCTACATAAATGACTTGACCGACAACCTAGTCTGCATATGTTACTTGTATGCAGATGATATAAAACTGGTGGGAAGTGCGTTGGACTCGGACGCCCTCCAGGAGGACATTCTGGAGATTTACGAATGGACATTGAAGTGGGATTTACTGCCGAATGTTCTCAGAAGTCATATCCTCACTAATGCACCTCAGTCGAACCCCAGGTATCTAAGGGATGCACATGGACAGATAGTCGAACAAGCACGTGAACGGCAAACGAGAGACGTTTGCTCTATCTGCTCAATCTATCACAGCCGCGACAAAAGCACGACGGGCGTTACATCCACTGAAATTCGTGATCGCTAACCCATGTCCAGCAGTGTTCATTCCTATGCGTTCCGTCACAGTTCGCTCCTACATGGACTATTGTGTCCAAGGTTCGTCACCGTATCTCGAAAAGGACAACTGTCCTCGAAAAAGTAAAGAAGCTCGCCGCACACAAGGTTTGGGGTATGAGGCGTCCATGATACCAAGACTGACTAAGTTTGGTGAAGTTATTCTCGCTCGAAGGCCGGCGGGTAAAAGGAGACCTCATTAAAGTGTATAAAATTACCCAGATCAAATCTCCCGGTAAGTTTGTTCGTGATGCGTCAGAAAGGAGCTTTAGGAGGTAATAAGCTCACAATCACTATCACCATTGATAGCGGTTAACATTGATGCTTAACTGCCACACAGTGCCACGCCATGAAGAAAAAAGCAAATACTGTGTAGAAAGAGAGAAAAGAAAGGAAGATGACGGGATGGGACCTAACTACTAAAAATAGCCAAGTATACATTCAAATACACAAAATCAAAGCGCCTACAACTTGCAAACAAACAACCCAACTGTAAGCCGTCATCAGTAAAACAGCTTCCTTACGGCTTTCACTACCACGCGTCACTAAATAGACTCACTCCACAGACAACTCGACCAAACAACGATAACAACATTCATGTCAATGAACCCAATTAGCCGTCATTTCACCTAATGTCTCAAGCCACCGACTCTGTGAATCGCGAGGACCCCAGCCCGGGAAATGAACCCAACCTACAGTGGCCAACCCCTTCGAGAACAATTCCATTTGT
>LUCH01006456.1:13775-31118 GCA_013368495.1 Paragonimus heterotremus
AGTTTCCAGTTGGTTGGTGACTGTTTGTGAGCGTGTGCTTAGTTGCCATATTTTGAACTCCCTCGTTGGATAATTTATGTACCCGGTTGATTCATATTCCAGGTGAGATAGCACCCTTATTGTGATTTCAATAAACAGCACCATATCAGTTTCAATCCATTCGATCGCCTTTCCTGGTGTTTTCTTTTCAGCGCGCCACCAAAGGCTCACCCAAAGGCGACGCGCAAAGTTTTCCATATTTTTGTTTACTAGCGATAGCTTGGTACAACACCTTTTTACGACAACCTGTTTGCATCATCTTTACATGTTGTTCAAATCGACAAAGTGACTTTGCAATGCAATGCAAAATTCGGGGAAACCGTTCTGTTCTCCTTTCCGGCTGCTCACTCGCTTGGTGATACTGCGCGGACCTTTTACCCATTTTTTTCAGTTCCGCCGTAGTACGAGCATCGTCACAGCCCCGATCGCGGTTCAGTGGTTCACAGTAACTCCGTAATGTCCTTACTTCCGGTATATTGGTAATTTGGAACATAGTGGTGGTCATCTTGAACATCTTCCGCGAGTTACTTCTTTGATTGCCGTAACTTGCTGGGACCCCATAACTATTCTGTTGTGTTCGTTCACTTTGTTACCGCCGATAGCCTTGTGTGGCACGCTCGCTTTCACTTGGGCTATTCAGAATTCGTTTTTGATTGCTGCAGGCATATCTCAGTAAGATCACGGCAAAGTCGCTGGTAACCTTGGCGGTGCATGCTCAGATGCTGGAGCCGCTGGTTGTTGGTGAGATCTCTCATCTCAACAGCCATACGCATGGTTACCCCTATCACTCCTCCAAATTCATATACGTCACTTTATGCACGGAGGACACTGCTGAGTACCCGTACTCTAGTCTCGTACTTGCATTGGACGAGAACGGTAAACACCAGTCTTTCCTGGACACCTTATTAAAGGATTCACGGATAGCCCCAAGCGCTTTTTTGTCTTTAACGTGGACTTGCATGGTTTGAGCCTGTGCTATGAAGGTGTCTGGCACTAACACCCTGAGGTTACGTTCGGTATTACACTGCGTTGACAGGTCGTCGCGAACACTGTATGCCTTAACACTTCTGACATCTTCCACGTAAATTAAGGAGCACTTTTATTGGTGTAGACACAAACCTTATTCATCCGTCCATGCTGCTGTCGTGTCCCAGTTCTGTCACACTTTTCACTACCCTCGTCTGAAGAGACGGTCCTCCCCACTTCTACAACATAAGCGAAGACGAGGGTAGTCGAATGCAACTGGTTTAACGGATCACGGGTGGGAACTAAAAACAACGAGAGCCTGAACCCTGACCCTTGTGGCATACCGCTAACTGCTGATAACCAGTCAGATAAGTGTTGGCTGACCTCGGGAGCGAATGGCATATCACGGGGAAGTCTGCGTGTGCTGTCAGCTTGGTGAGCAAATGGTTATTCAGAACTCTGTCGAAAGCCTTGATGAAATCGAGAAACACCACATTTGGAGTTTAACCATCAGCTAGTGCGTCTACCCGTAGCTCTTTGGTGAGCGGGAGGTTGGTCAATCAGGGGTGCCATCTCTAAAATCCATACTGCCCCTCGGCGAGTGATAGGAAGCGGTCTAAGTGTTCCCGAAGACGACGGACTATTAACCGTTCCACCATTTTTTAATGCATGCAAGTTAAGCACACCGGGTGGCAGCTGATGGCTCACAACGGCCCTCATGCATTCTACATAAGCGCAATCACTGCTCGTTTCGACTTTGTTGGCAGTTTACCCATGTTCAAAGACCGCTGATACAAGCCCGTCAGAAGCGCGAATAATCACGCTGCTACGTCATATAGCTGCATTAGGTAGAAGTTGTCCGGGCTGCGATGTTTATTGGCTTCAGCCGACCTCAGCTTGCGTTCCGCTTTACCAACACTAAATAACACTATGATGATGCTTGGTCCAGCACCGCTGAGCAAGACAGAATGCACATTATCCTGGGAATATACCGAAACGTTTCTCTAGTCCTCAATAATTTTGTTTTCATACTGACCTATCATTGTAGAAGTTTGCGTAAGGATTCTGGTGTGTCGTTTGGCACATAACCATAGCCCCTTAGATGCTGCTTTCGATTCCGCGGCCAGCTTTTCCCCGTACTGCTGGTACTTTCTCTGCTTCATGGTATTACACTCATTCCGTGCCTTTCGGTACACACTTTGGGAGCTATGATCAGCCCGTTAGCTCATCTACTGGTGACCTCTGCTCCCGAAGATAACACGCAGTTGAACCTCGAACCACAGTTTCCCCTTAGAGTTGGGGCATCTACCATACATCGGTGTGAATCGTTCCACGAGAGCCGTCGGGTTGTCTCCAACTACGGGCCGGTGCACATAAGCCGTGATCATGCCGCCGCCCTAATCAAAGGAGTGTTTGGCCTCCATCCTTTTTCTGAATTTCATCCTCCAGATATTTCGTCGAACCTGGGTGGATGAATTTCGCTCACCAAATGTCCAAAATCTGATGGTGATCCCATCCTACTGGGAGGAAAATGTCTACGCGGTTGATGTCGCAGTCCACTGCAGAGAACACCAAATCCAATTTGCAGCGGCATCCGGCCTGCAACCGCGTGGGACCTCCCGCGTGTTCTTACGTGTTGCACAGCTCGCCAATGAATATCGGAAGCACTGACTACAAAATACGTTCTGAACCACTAGTGCATGCCTGTGGTCTCCCAATGATGTTAGGTCCGTTGAAGTCTCTCAGTATCAAGCAGTGATTAGTCGCTCCAAAAATCCTTAGATATCCTAGCAGTTTGGCTATAAACGATTCAGAATGGCGATATGTAACGCCGAGCATGATTAAACTGTTTGGTGTTAATGTATCTTGCGCCAAATTAACTCGTATGTACTGTTGAAGTCGGCTCTGGCTGGCACCAGAGTAACGGAGTGTTATCGCAGATATGGAACATTATCATAAATGCTCGCTGTCCAACAACACTAGAACGGTCCGAGCGAATGAGGAGGAGGACCTCAGCGTCCATCATTTCTTCTGACAGCCACGTCACAGAAAGAACCGTGACTGAGGGGTTATTACTGCTAATCCGATCCTGTACCTCCTTAACCCTGTTAATGAGGCTCCGAAACTTTGAGTGTACCAATCCCATCCGATCTATGCCGGCTTCATTATCTCTGAAGGGCAGAGTGGAGGGAGATATTACCAGAAGTTTTACCGCACCCACGTTTTCGCGAAGGACAAGGGGAAAAAGATGTTTATATCGGACCTGAAGTCCCTATGTTTGACTTGGAAATCCTGAATGAACCGGTCGGACTCCTCTTTATCTACTCTATCATGTATTTTCCTCAGGGCCATCTCCAAGCATTCAACATCACCTGGGACAAGGTGTCCAGATACGCGCACGTCCGCACAGCACGCTTTCAACGGCCGCTGTAGAAGCAGGCGAGCTTCTAGTACCGTTCCCAGAAATGCGTTGAATGGCTCCCTGATGCACTGATATCATCCGCCTTCCGGCGGTTGCGAAACACTGCACCTACGGTTATTGTTGTGGATAGATCTCCTTCAACTCTGAACATATTGTTTTGCAAATCATAAAAAGCAGCAACGCCGTGATTCAGCAGTGACTCAGACGTTTGGGTGGCAGTCTCAGGAATGCTGAATACTCTCACGCCTCGGTTGCGTGGTTTGTGAATTTTCCTAGATCCCGGCCGAGCTTCCTCCCCCGACTGTCTACGGGAGTCTACGTGACCATCTGAGGGCACAGCTAACCTCCATGTCTTCGACGTAGATGGTGGATATAACCGTGTTTAATTTCATCCTCTTTTAATACACATTTCCACATTTGTTCTTATTTTGCGCATCTGGATTTTTCAGGGTTCTCACAGCTATATGCTCCAAGACTATCTTTAATGATTCAAGAAACACACCAATGATATTTTTTACTCAGCTCAACCAAAGACCCAGTTTCGACGCAGTAGTAATAACACTCGAACTAAACAAATCAGGTGTTTATCTCACGAGCGCAATTGGGCGGCTTGTTGTCAGCATTGTGGAAAACAAGGGTAATGGTAAATAGCATCAGTGACATTAACCACACCTTCGCAACCGCACCAGAGCAAGTCGCTCCCGCGTGGGCCGGAGCACCAAAACATATCAGTGGTTCCGCGATTACATCTGATGGTATCCTGCGTAGCTTCGGATGCAATGGACTAGATGTAACAGTCCCGGATAGCGACTCCTGAGGAGGACGCAGTCTGGCAGTTACCGAGCAACAGTTAAGGCAACGCGACTTTGGCCTCTCCGAACGGCAAATGTAGAGTTTAGCGATGACTGAAGCGCGGGTGATCATTCGTCAGAGATGTCGCATTGTAGAGCCCAAGTTCGTCTCTCGATATTCCTCCCGAACTTTAGGCACATCAGGTGTCCCAAACAGGGTTGAATGTCATCTTCTGATAACCTGGGGGTAAATGTGCAACCAGCTAATCGAACACAAAAACCACTTAATTTGATGAGGGGGTGGATATAAATTTAGCTCTCAAAGCTCATTTATCCCTGAAGTTGTGGAAAACCCACACCACACAGAAAACATTCATATCAGGCTCTCCAATGTCACAGCAGGCTTTTGATGACCAATGATGACCTGCTTCTTGATGTTGCACTACAGTACAGGATTCTGGATACTCGTCTTCCAACGCGTTTCCATGATAATACCAGATGAATGATAGTTGGTATACAGGTCCGTCACTATGTCAAAAGCGTACGTAATCATAAGGCAATGTGTGAAAACTATGCGTTATTTTTGAAGTGAAAAGGAACACAAAAGAAATGAGCCAATAGTGATAGGCGGTCTAAACCGACCTGTAGTAACAAGGGCTCATGCAGCCCCCATACGAACTACAACACAGACCACTCCAGATACACACTACCTGAACTGAAAGATTGCAGTGAAGGAGGAGAGGGTTTTCTTTCAAAATAATAGTAGTAGAATAGAAGTAAAAACGGGTAACTGCCGAAAGACTTCCTAGCCTTATGTCTGTTGGCATGCGGTATAGGATCATATGCTACTAATGATTGAACATGTCTTCTGCAGCTCATATGACCGTCAATCAAAAATTGAACGGAGGCGTGGCAACCATCGAACAAGCATTTGAACTCATCCATAGATGCCGCCCCAACAGCTGCTTAAAGAAGGGTATTTGAGTATCTGAGTACCCGTACAAAAAGAAGAAACTTTATGCAGTTGAGCTTACCACATTGTCTATTAAACTTCAGGGACTGCCCCCTTAGGGTTGGGTTGTCACTGACAACTAGCATGCTAGTGCGGGGGTGTTCGCAGAATCTTGCGGCAGGATCGCGCCTCAACAAAAACTTCAGCATTCCAGATTGAACAGGTTTCTTTTCCCACGCCTCGATGGATAGCTGGGTTCTTATTCCTAGCAATCTTTCGCTAGCTCTTCGTTGAACGTTTTGAGATAGCCTAAAGTCCTGACCAAGAAAGTCGGGAACAGACCCCTAAGTCCGGTTGTGGATGGAATCTTACTGAGCAACAAAATCAGCCGGAGGAGTGGGTAGGTTATATGCAGTTAAGTATGCCTTCTGCTAAGTGCATGGCACTGTTGGCCTTGATTGTTAGAAATGCGGCGTTTTTGGAAACGTCTAGGTCCTCTTGAATAACAGTTCACAGATCTCGTTGCTGTCAGATCGACCGAAGCAGGACCTCAACCATGCAGCAAGTCCGTTTAATACTTTGGCAGGCATGGGGAACAACATTTCTTCTACTAAAGGGGGGTGGTTTTCTACCGCCCAGAGGAATGGCGTACTCACGTCTATTGAATAGTTCGCTAATAATTCAAGTTCACAACGAGTTATGCATAATATGCCCATCCGAAAATACCTTTCTCAGTATCCAAAGGCAGAGAGCATATTCTAGCTTTGGAACAGTTAACGAGAAGGCGCCTGTGGAAACTGGATTTACCACTGTACTAACTGAATCAATGTATATGAAAATTAAACACGTCGCTTTGAATGTGAAAATTCCTCAGAAATTTGAACAAGGAACGTGTCCGTATAACAAATTCGACAAATAGCACCGCTCAGTAAAGGGGGGCGATAAAACGGAATTGAGCTCACTCAAACAAATTGTCACTGGTTAGGTCGGAGCAAAATGGTTGTTTGCGCATCGAGAAATGGCAAGAATTATGAGCCACTCAGGAAAGAATTTGGAAGAAGTATGTCTTATTTAGACATTCAGAAATGTACAGGGCTCTGACTGAATGAGAGTGAGGAAAAAGGTTGCAGTAGCTGGCATAAGAATGAAGATGTTTGATACTCTTTATTCTTAGAGAAAACAGTGAATCATAGAGCCACCACTCAACACTAACCAAACAATGCACACCAGTTTGAAAATTCCGCAACAGACCTTAACAAAATCAACAGTGGGCCCCAAGAACCAGCTGGTTTGCCAAACTCCAGTTGGCAGTAGGAGTAGCAGCGATCGAAAACTTCAGCCTGGAGTATGCTCCCATACTCTGAGGTCCGCACTGGCAGCCAGATTTTCATGTCGTCTGCGTGAATCAGGCAACTATACTGCATGGTGACAGTGACATCACGGATGAATATCAGGGGCAACGACGGTCCACACGTGGAGTTCTGAGGTACTGCCTTAGAGGTCAGGTTTTGGGGGAGAGTATTCTCTGCCATTTCTGCTGTTGGAATTCCTGTTCAAGAGGTGGGTTTACAGACAGGCTAATAGCCCTTTTGTGATGTCGCCAGGTTCTACCATAGGTAGCAAATACTGCGATCTACCGAGTCAAGTGGTTTGGCAAAATGTAGGTAGACAGTACGAAAGTAAATGTCAGAATTCCCAGGTTTGATCCACGGACCAAGTACCATAGACAGATTGTTTGTGCACGGATGAACGAGGGATTATACTATATGGCTTCGAACGTGGTCCTCATTTAAGCTTTCTAGGGCTCGGTTTAACGCGTAGGTGTATTAAACAAGCGCTTTCCCAGGTATGCACAATGAATACCAGACGCAAAAGGAGAATACAAATGATTGCTGGAAACTGAAAGTGTATTGTACGACAATTACATTAGACCTCAATCAGCGCTAAACGACACCGATACACTAAGGTGGACAGGGATGCTGAGAATCTGACCATCGTGCGCGCGAGAAAGCCGGAATTGCGTATATGGCGTCGTTAGCACGCATAGTCTGACGAACATGCAAACAAGCAAACGCGAGCGCATACAGCAGGCAGACGGCAGACAAAAATCCTTACGATTCTATGTACGATATGAACTATGGTTTCTGGGAAAATTTTACACCTTGTACAGCAGACTGACAGGGGTTACTTTCAGGTCACTACAACATCTTCTGGTAGATTATGACTACAGCGACTCTCCAGAGATCTGCAGTGGTGTAGTAATCAACCGTCAGATTTGTTGCTGGAAGTGCAACAGTTATTTGTTCGTCTATGGATGAGGCACTCCTTAACGAGCTGTGGACGCAGCGTCGTCCAGTCAACACACAGGCTATCCCCATAACAACTAACTCTCCGCCCTTCGAATTCAGCACATTTCTTATACCAGATGCAGGACCTTTTTGTACCGATTCCTCCGTTCCCCTCACAGCTGCGACAAGCTGCAAAGCCGAGGTTCCTAAGAGCCTTGACTTTTTAGCTTCCCAGGAACATCCTATCCACCACCGCCAGGCGATTGGCATACAGGTTGGGCGGAGATTACAGCCTTTTCAGGGGACTTCGCTCGCCTTAGGACACCCTCCTCCTCCCGTTGACGGCGGAGTTAATCACTGCGCGTATCCCTCAGACGTCGGGTGATTTGTGCCAGCATCACAGCACGTTCGGCAGTGAGGCGAAGCTCTACGTCGTCCCCTGTAAATACTTCAACCAGGGACACGCTTAAGCCGGCCTGTAATGACGAAAAACGTGGCCGGCACCTTCCCTGGCAGTCGCCTCTTTCATGTTACGGAATGAGCTTCAAAAACCGCATTCCTGGACGACAGTTAGAAAAAGTCAGCGTGATTCCCCCACAAACGGCGGGGCGGCTCCCTCTTCCTCACCTATGATTATTGCCGCTAACGGCACGTCCACTCCTACTCACAGTCCAGGCTCACTCACGCTCAACTCCGTCTCCGGCAAACGCTTTTTTAGGATTTTGCGATTGCAACCATCTCGTTCAATTGATGAAGGAACTGATTCCAGCTAACTGCACCTGCACGCACCATATTAAGACCAAAGACCTAACTTTTGTACAGGACTGGAACGTTTATGCGTTCAGAAACGTGACCACTCCCCATAATAATTGAACCGTAAAACCAAAATGCTGGACAACAACGTTTGTAGTAAATAGACTCGGAAAATAAGCTATAAGCGAAGCACCACAGAAAAAGGAGCACAACCAACCAGCTAGCAAGCGGTCGGACATTATTGATGTTGTGACCTTGGACGGGCGAACAAGCAAGAAAACACAGACGTACAATCAAGCAGTGTTGATAGTTTCAACAGTCGAAATAAATGGCAAGATAATTGGAATGCACAGCAAATTAACAGCCTCTGCTAAGGTCCCCTCTAGAAGTTTTGAAAGCCTTCGACAAAAACGGAAGATAATTGAGTCGGAAACATTGAAGTTATCGTGATGTAGGTAGAGGGCAGGCTTCAGTCTGCTGACAATATCCAGAATCATCCATACACCCCTGGGGCAATGCTGACGAAGTGGACTGCCCAGCCCTCTAAAAGCCAACTGGAAAATGATGGGATGTAGGCTTTCCCTACTGCTGCAACGACGGACGGGAGTATTCTCTCCCCTCACCCTGACCTGCACGCGACCTGTAATGTAGAACGAAAGTAGGTGCCTGGCAAGCAAAAGTAGCATATAGACTCGCAAAGTAATTTTCCAGTGGCTGTTGAACTGAAGTACTGTTGTACGAAGTGGTTTTTGTCATTTCTGTGTTTTGCGCTTTTTCTAGTTTCCAAAATAAAAAGATTACCGGGGAAAAATTATATATAGTGAACAACGCCAACGAAATGTGTTGAAAAGTGAACGCGACGTCCTGAATGCGTAAGGCGCAGGGATAGTGGTGTGGAGGTGTCCAGGGGAAGGGACGGTGTTGGGACGGGGATTACCACAGATGGCAGCGGGGAGGCTCGGACAATGTCGCCGTCTATATTGGCGACAGTTCGTCGATCGATTGAAATTGTGTCATAGTGATCAAGACGGTCGATCGTGAAACGAACTGGCCTTCGTCGGAGCACCTTGAAGGGGACCGGGTAAGGTGGTTGAAATGGTTGGCGCACATCGTCGCAACGGGTGAGTACACGTGGCGCTGACCTATTTCGTTCACGAGGAGGTTTGAGTTGAATTTGCCGCATACACCGAGAGAAGGTGGGAGCAAAAGTTGAAGGGAAAGAAGACGTTAGTGGAGGGACGAAGCAAACTCACCAGGCAGGCACAATGTGCAGCCATTAACCAGTTCCGCCTGAGTACATTGGAGACCAGCCTTCAGCGTGCTTCGGATCCTTAGAAGCACAAGGGAAGGACTTTATTTCACGCCAAATTAATGACAGCACAACGCGAACGTTTGTAATGTCTATGGAAGCTCTCCACTGAACCGATCGAGGACGGAAGGTATGCCATGGTGTAAGTGCGCCGGCATCCAAGAAAGTTCCTCATAGCTTCGAATGTTCAGCATTCGGAATGTGAACCGCGGTCCGCCTTGGTGGTTGCGGGGCATCCGTAGTTTGCCACCCAGTTTTCCAAGAAGGCGTTAATGACAGCCTCACAGGAGCGATTTTCCAGTGGGATGGCATCCAACCACCTTGCTAAATGGTCAACGCAGGTTAAAATGTAAACCCAGTCGCACAAAAGTGACAGGAGTTCAACTAATCTCGAGCGGACGTGAGAAAACTTGTCAACCGAAAGACCGCATGAGAAAATTGGGCTTCTTGTTTGTCTATACACCTTGGAACGTTGGCATTGTAGGCGAGCGCGTGCTCAACTACGAACGTCGGAATTAACCATAGGCCAGACAAATCGATCTGCCACAAACTCAACAGTGGCGCGGATACCAGTGTGTGGGAGATTGAGAAGTTAGCTGAAGACAGCATGCGGGTAAGCTAGGGGCAATACAGGTTTCGGAATACCCGTAGGTATATCGCAAGGGATCGTTCTGTCTGCATCAGACAGCGGAATGGCAGCTTCAAAGGATAGCCTTGTGAGGAAGTTCGGAAATCAGGCTCCTGCATCTGAACCGCAGTCAGAGCACTAAGGCCAACGAAAGTGGGCGTGACTAAGGTGGCGTGGATGCGTGAAAGAGTGTCAGCAAAAGGGTTGGGGGCATCTGAAACACGTCGTATGTGGCAAATAAACTGTGAAACATAGTTCAGTTGACTGCTCTCCCTTTGGGAGTACCTGGGTGGTGAGGAGGAAAGTGCATACACCGAAGGGTTGTGGCCCGTAAACACGGTAAAGGGGCGACATGCCAATGCATGGCAGAATTGGCGCATACCTAGGTAAATAGCCTTGAGTAATACCTTTGGACTGTGAGTTCCTGAGCTGTCGAGTTCAGCAAAATTATTTTCATGTAAAAATCATTATATTAGCTTGGTGCGCAGTGGAGAAATTGAAATCATCAAAATCTGCGTCATGGACTCACACCTATTTGTTTTAACTGATCGTGCAGTGGACTAATCAACCAGCTGGTAAAAATGACCAAAAATATAGCAGTATCACAGAAAAGTGGTAACGGTGACGGACAGGCCCAAAGGTAGATGTACAAATTAAACGGAATATGTATCTGTAGAAATAGGAACGACTCACTGATAAGTCAAGGTCCGTTGGATTGAATAGACTACCACAAGAAAGGAAGACAACGCCAAAGATAAGATTCGTTGGACGACCGATAGATAATTCCACAAACGACGTGATATGATAAAATGTGCCCGTCGATAGATCAGCTAATGCGTGGAGCCAAAATATTTCACTGTCCAACTAGGCTGGCGGCCCAAAATTAGCACGAATGAAGAAGGCAAAGATGATGCGCGGTACCCACCGTTTATTCGTGTTGATGATTCAATTCAAAATTGACTTCTGGTGGTTTCAAACAAGCGTACCACTGAAGGTAACAAAACGATATATAGAAAATGCGCAAAAATGAATTATGAAATATAACTGGGACTTGTGAACACCACATACGTTAACTGAAGGCGACCTATGGTTAATCTTCTTCGAAATTCGGTATGGCTAATATTGTGGTCGATTGCATGTGGAGGTGTTGACCCACGAATGCTTGGGTTGTTTTTAATTTATTTTTCAGTTTTTTTCATCTTTTGGTTATTTCAATTTCGGCTGTTTGTATTTTATTTACAGAAAATGAATCATATTGCGACTTTCAATGCGATGCTTGAGAACCGTGAATTGTACACTTTCTCACAAGTCCATAAGTGTCTTTAGAGGTACATCGGTGAAGTGGTCTTTATTCACGTTCGTAGGACGAGTCAAACATCAAAAGCGTTCTGAAGTATGATAAGGTAAAGTGACATGGTTTCTTGAAATCCGTGCGGATTTATTACCATCGTACGAAGTATAAAAAGTGAAGTGGTGTATTTAGGGGTACTCGACATTTCTAGTGGGTTAACAGTTGTCACTTTCGTCAAATCAGTTCTCGGGACACATGGTGAAGATCAAGATTTCATGTGGTCCGACGAGACGCCTGTCTGTTTGTAAGCCCTTTCGATTTGGAGCGCAACCACCCTCTCAATCATTTGCTATATGAGTCACATCCTACGAATCGTGGGCCCGCCGTCAATAAATTGAACGAATGTAGGGGCCTGTTCCAATTGAATATACCAACTGCTGATATTGAGCGGCATGCAGCGGATGTTTACGGGAAATTTGTCACAACCGCTGACGTTCAAAACATCTGCCGCAAGTTGAAGCCTGCAATGTAAAGTGAGCTTGTTATGTAAGATTGGTTAAGGAACCTTATAGAACCTTGATGAAACGTTTCCGGTGATAAGTGTCATAAGTGTGATGCGCACCATGAGAGGTGAAAGCAACAATTATATGCACATCTGATTGGCCCAGCGAATACAAACTGAAATATTCCGACGTTTCTCACATGCGGTGAATGTGGATGCGATCCACAGGACAAACAGGCACAAATATGTCAATGTGTATTTCCTCACACTTTCAGGGCTGGAACTTATATCACTTCCTCACAACAGACGGTATGGTGCACGGCCGGCCCGTGGTTTACGCGTAAGTTCGTAGTGAGAATTATGCTTCACTACGTAGACTGTTCGAAATTTTCGGGAAATGATAGGCGGTCACATTGCGATGAAAATATTTGTAATGGATAAGATGGCTGCACAAATGTGGGCATCCCATGAGATGTTCGGCTGCGCAACCCTGTTGTGTTGCTTCTGTGTACGTGAGGCCGTACGTGAACATGTGAATGGGCAAAACTCGTCCGTCATATTTGTTAAAAAACAAACCCCTTTCGCAACCATTTCCTCTTCCACCGAATGGCTACCGCAGGTTTTGAGTAAGATTAGGTTGCACCGTTACACTGTTCACCGTACGTTCAAACGTCATTTGTATATCATCGTTTGGACGGATAGAAAGCTTCTGAGTTGTTTGTTGTGTAATTGACTGTACCTCAAGCCGAAATGGGTCATCCATGTGCAAAGCGACGTTGCCCACTTCGGCAGTCGAACGAATAACAGGCTGGAGAACGCAAACGGACGGTTGAAGTGGAGGACGCACCGAAGAAACTTCCTGGCTGTTGCCAATTAGCAAATATGGATTCACAATGAGTGGTTTCTGTGGGAGTACGAAATACAAACGACCTATGGGTGCGACTGTCGTAAGGCTGTGGATGTTGACTGGTACTTTAAGAACATTCTTCACAGAATGACCACATTTGAATGCCACATTATCTGAAAACATATGATGGTACGGATTCCACGAATCCCTTTCGAGGCAGTATCTGATTTCAGGGTGGGCGGTTCTCTAGTAATCACCTTGAACATTGTAGTTTTGTGTGCAACAAGATGGTAACGCGTTCGTCGTGGATAGCGTACGGGGCATATATGAATGTACTTTTTACCGTACATTGTGGCTTCCATGCATAGACATTCCGTCGGCGTTTTGGAAACATTTCTACCTCTACGGTAAGGTTCTTTGTAGTTATCCTTTCCATTTACAAAGGTGACGTCCCCATTTATGAGCAGTGGCCGGCAGAGTACAACTCGCCAATTCGATGGTTGGTAGTCCGCAGCTTCGGCCGTTTGCTGCAGCCAAGTTCAACCGTCACTATAAAACCCTTCAGCATGTACGTGAGTAACTACATGACTACAGCAGCCGCACGGAGGTGACTTGCTCTAACGGCATCACTGCTTCTACTAGTAAGATAGTGGAACGTGCTGGGACTGGCTTACCCTTGTAAGACTTCTCAATTGGCTCACCCACAAGCGGTATGCAGTCGAGCTGGGTGAAGAAGCGTGAAACGGAAATGCTGTATGGACACTGCGGTGAAACGTTACAGATAGACAGCTATTGCCGTGATGCCAGTCAGTTGAGTTTTCGTTCTAAATGCATCCATATGGCAGACAAAAACTGTCCATCCTATGGCAAGCAGCTTCAACCTCAGTCACCTGGTAAGTTCAGGTTTTGAATCTACCACAATGCTAACCCCGATGTTCGAACACCAAAGATTTCCCCAACCTTATATTAATGCGGATCGGAAGTTACAGTGAGAAAACGGTGGATCTGCGAACACATTATTTATTTATTTACTCACCGTTCACAAGCGGACTTCAACGCAACGATTAAAGACGTGAGGGAGCTGGACGTGAGAGCACCTTCAGCATAACCGCATGATAGCCGCCAGAGAGGACGAATGTCGACGGAAATTCCTGTCGACTTTCAGAATTCAAACAAGCGTCAGACTAGTTGAGCGGCGTTCCCAACGGCAGTAGCCAAAACATTGTTATCCTAGTGAATGTATGCTACAGTAGTAGAATGGCGTGGATTCATTATACAGCTGCGAGCAAAACCACGATACCTACGCCAACACAATAACTATGGTGCTAGTGGTTTGTAGTGAATTTATATTCACAAGGTAACGTGAACCGGCGCGGCTGTATTGACAAGGCAACTCTCACGTCGCAGGAACTTTAGAATTTTAGGGCCGTCGAAGTTGATCGTGATACGGCGTCAAACGCCGCATTTCCCGTGTGCGTTACCTTTTCAAACGGCCGCTGTTGTTATGGCGTTCGTATTCCAGAATTGTTGGGATTATAGAAATCAACTTAATCTTCGTTTACTGCGGCCTTGACATTTTGAAATTTTTCACAGAGCTCTTGCAGATTAGAAAGATGCATCATTCAGTAGTAATAGCGGTACCTGAGACAAGGCGTACTGATTCCCGCGATTAGCCAGCCCTTAATTAAACTTGTGGTTAATAATCAAAACTACACCTTGCAGCTTGAGTTTGGAACTGAAGAACACACGCACGAATATCCTCTCTCTTCATATTGCAGCGTGGAATTCCGTTATTTCCACGGCTTCAAATTTGACAAGTTAGACATAATCAAGCAGCAGCTGTTTAGATGCTAGCTTTCCAATTACAACACGTTGTGAGTAGTGTGAGTAAAAACAAACATCTAAATAATAACAAAAGGATATTTAACCACAGTGTAATGCAAATAACGGAAAAATATAATGGGTGCGCTTACAGCAAGGGTTCGGACAAAATACACAGATGTAATCCGGGAGTGTGTCAGTGGGGTGCTGGGTGGAATCCTACAGATGTCAACGTAAGGGTCTACAGTATGGAAATACTGTGTAGTCCATGGAGCCCTGTAGCTGTGGTTTGTTCACCGGCGCGCTAGAGACCAAAACAAGTTGTGTTCACATGTGTGTACGGTCTCGTTGTCTTGTCAGCTCCGGTGAGGACACTTGGTTGAATCGCGTGTCATAGGCTAATGTCCGAGGTGAGGTTTGTTGTGTGTGTGCGTATGCTTGAGTGCGCGTGACATTGACCACGATGGTGTTGGCAAACTGTGAGTCAATCGCAGTCACCGCAACTGCATGCGGGTAGGGGTCGCTCAGCGGTGGATGTGTGGGCATAACATTCAGGTCAAATGTCGCAGTAAGTCGGTTAAGGCATATGACCTTGACCACACGACGGGTGCCGCTACGGATGATTCAGAGAAGCGCATGGAAGTGAAACAGTAGAGTCGGTAAGCATCAGAGTTTTAGTCAAAGTACATTCACCTTCGCCGATAACCGTGAGGAAAGGATGTGCTTTCTTCTCCTCTTTTTTACCTTTATGCGAAATGAACGAAATTTTGGAGCGTTCGGAATAAACTTCTAAATCCCCCGAACCCAACTGAATATTGGGATTTTTGAAGGTGTAACAATTCACTGACGGCCACGCCAGATGTAACCGTTTGAAATACGCAATAGTACTCCCAACTGTATTTAGCTGAAACCTGGAGCTATTTTCTATGCAGCAACAAAAACGAAGCAAGTAAGTGAACGAAGGTGTGACGTAATCCGTGTTGTGTGCAGTGTAACTGCCCATGCATCTGAATAGCAATAACAATGCTCATTTATCAGTTGCAGTCACTGCATTTCCTTTTCGTGACTTAAGCCCTCGGACACAATTCCCTTTGAGTGGCATCACGGTACACCCACATCTTAGAAAAGAGCTGCAGAACATGAGGGGAAATCTTATATGGTCTACATATAGTCAGTCTCACCTGTACCATCCATAGACAATGGAAACAACTTGAGTTTTGCTTTAGCACACTTGTAGTTGAGTGCGTCGCTGAATGTCGTGATTGTCAACAAAACCTTTGTTGGGTAAGGATCGTCTTTAGCCTCTCCCAGAATAAACAAAATTCTGGCGAATCCTATTGGAACTTTCAAACATACTGGAACCTCCCCAAGTCGTTCAATTTGTTGCCAAGGCCCATTAAAGTACAGACTTTAGTAGTGCCGAACGAGAGCTGTAAAGCCGTCTAGCTGATGGCTATGCAGTGAAAGATAATGTCGACTTCGGCAACCACCATCATTAAACATGGCATTCACTGGACAGGCTGGAGCTGAACGTAACTCACCGAGACGTGCAAAACAAGCGCCAATCATCGTGCACTATACAATCTACTAGATACACTGAGATTGAAGAACTCGAGACATCAACGAACGGCGTGTATAGGTCGACAGAGACCGTAATTCATGTAGCAAAATTTATAGCACTTGTTGATTCGTTGTGAAGGCTATCCCTCTCCAGTTATAAAAGAATATACGGCAAAACGCTTACCACGACTACTCTCGAAAAATTGTGTAAGTTGGTCTTGCTACCTTGGCGTATTACCAAAAGAACTCATAAAGTTCGGCAAACGACGGCCCACGCAGTCGCTGGCTGACCTGTTCTGGTATCTTTACCTATTCTAGTAACATGCGGGGGGGGTAGCAGTTTCAAAATTTCTTCCAGTGAGCCGAGAATTTATATGAGCTCCGCAGTCCATCTCCCAGAAAACAATGCCATATTTGTCCGCAGGAAAAGACAATCGTAACGGATTGTCACCAGCGTTCAGAACATTTCAAGCTTCCCTCAGTAGTTCATCGATTCGAGTTCAGACAACATAATACGGTTGTACGGAAGAGGTCTTCTAATGTCTTTTTCGCCTTCCACGCCAGTCAGTGATGATGTTGTTATAAAACACTCAGATGTCAGGCAGGCTCCTACTTGAAAATAATGCGGAAGGTGAATTATTAGCTAATCTTAACCCGTTATTAGCATCCACGTAGTACTTCAAGTACTTCCAGAGAGCGGGACAAACTCGGTCATGACAATAAGCGACATGGTTGGCGGCATCCGAAAGGGATTACTTTGTCACAGCGACCGAGGCCAATGGACGCCTGCGCTTTAAACCATCACCCCAAGTGGCTTGCGCTGCACCACTTGGGGTTTCACTCACACATCACGTATCCGGTGTAACCCTGAGGGAATAAGACCAGTGGGTGTGTGAGTGAGGCCTTTATGTCCAGCCGGCCAATGCTGGTTAGCCAATTGAATGGCTAGCAGGGAAAGGAAACCCTTACCTATCGGAAAATAAACAGAGAGAGACTTCAATGACAAGATCTATACCAGGGGGAAAGATGTGTGAAATGTAATATAAAGTGCATTTCAGTATACGAATGCATGCTAGTGCATTCCAGAGGGAATAAAGTTGAGAAACATAACTCAAAGTTGAACTACGAAAAGATCAGACAGACGGTTCATTATTCAATACACTAACAAAGCCCG
>LUCH01006457.1:20427-36405 GCA_013368495.1 Paragonimus heterotremus
CACCACCATACTTGAAAAGAGAAGGCGGGAGGAGGTCTGGTCGAGGAACCTTATTACGCTTTAATAACTTGAGCTCTAGGGCCACTTGTGTATCCGTCTGGAACACAATAACTGACCAATCGGGTCCCGTCGTCCACATGATCTGGTTGTGGCCAGCTGAACATATGGTATCACTTACACCGACTCGACGGCCACCACAACCAGGGATCAAGAAAAAAAGCTTTTTGCTATTCCCAGATAAAAAGGCTTTTTCCATCTCTTCCGATTATTCGACCAAGTATTGCTCACGGTCTTTGCGCACTCTTTTAGTTAGCTTGCGTTTAAGTTCTCGACGGTCGTCATCATATTCAGAACTGGGTGATGTCGATCGTCGTTTGTTCATGAGGTTTATCGACATGATGGAAATTCATTTCTGTCGCAACTGAACAGCTCCATCGGAACATGCCTGTTCACAGCATGCTTTCGTAGCTGCGGCAGTTTGTTCTTAGTGCTTGTTAGGATCTCTCGACTGGTTCTAATTGGGAAACTTATTCACTAACGTCTTCTGGTAAGCGTTTTTTGCACTCCTCGCTCGAATGCCAGTTGAGTATCCTGAATTTACGGGCGTATGTCCTCTGTGCAAATGACAGAACAAAACGGGCACGCACAACACCATGGTCCGAGTCCAGGTGGTTGTTCCAAAAGGTACAACAGTCCTTAAATGTGAGTCTCATATCGATATATCGCTGGTTTGTCTGTTTGGTCATACCGTTTAATTACCCCGCTCGACATCTCTATTCAGGTACTGTGGATACCTTTCTGTATGCCGTTAGTCATTTGTTCGTGGTTGTGGTGGTGGTAAGTGTTTGTGACGTAGTGTTGTTTCTGTTCATGAATATCCAATCGTTTTGTTCTGGCGTTTCACCTTGTTCTACGGCCCATTCTTGCGAAAAGTTGACGCTCTCTAAAATTCCATCTGTTTTCTCCGTCAGTTAGTTTGTCGACTGGGATAGTTGTGTAAGCAGCACGTGAGCCCATAGGTTTTTCGGAAACTTCTCATTTCTTGACCGATACCTGATATGATGAATAGGCCTCATCTACGCTGGCTGGGTTATATATCTGCGAAGAGTTTGCTTCACCGTCGAATGGTGTTCCTAATAGCTGGAAGTATGTGAACAGTAGCCAGGAAGTGTTGCGGTTGCTAGTGAACGAGGTTAAGGTTCTGTTCCAAAACAAGAATTTCAATGTATGATTTTGGAATCCAGTCGGCCCACGTCAACTGTTTATATCGGTTATCTATTTTGAGTATGCTTCTATTTAGCATTATTCGTGTGTACTGGCAGTACTGTGTAAGCAGTGACGATGTTTGGCGGCATGTTTTTGAGACAGGTCACTTTCCTTTATAGTTTGTAAAAAAAAAATTGTTGGTTTTGCCTTAGTGACTGATATATGCTTCCAATCGTCTGTATCAATACTCACCTGTGCTCGATTTAGCTCACTTGTAGCAACACCCATTGCTATCCTGACCGCGGTTTTGGTTAATCCGACACCACACGTAAACCTGTGTACGACCCCGTTAATACACTATCGTATAAGACTGTGGAAATATTTGTTTGGATTTCATGGTTGAACGTGCACATATTCGTATGATATTGATTCCTCCAAACGCAATAGTCAACCGACAGCAGTTGGAACCTACGAAGTTGTGTGCTACAGTGTTGGCATTATCAGATTTCACGAGTTATCTACATTTCTCAATCGAAAATCATATTCCCTTGCACAAAAACGATGGATACCTTCTACAAAATGGGGAACTTCGTAGCCGCTTAAGCCGTTGTTGAGATTCACTGTTTAACATAACCACATGTCTGCATCCACATTTGTTTGATCTTGTTTAAACCTGTCTTGCTTCTTTTCTCCTTGCCTCTTTTCTTCTACACTGGATCTCTTAATCGTTCTGGCGAACGGTGACTCAAGTGTAATCCCGGGATTGCGGACTTCGAATAGCTCTAAAAATCGTACTCAGGTTGTAATCTCCCACGCAAGTAATAAGGAGAGAACTGTTGGTGCTTTGTACTAGTAACGTTCAGTTTCTGTTCAACAATGCAATCTGCCGACAGAAAGATGGTGTGGCATTGGGCTCGTCTCTAGGTCCCCTGTTAGCTGACGTTTTCATGAACAAACTGGAGACTAACCAATTGAGTGCGGTCATTGAACAGTTTACATTTTAAAAACGCTATGTTGATGATATTTTTTCCGTCGTCAACGAGAATTCTAACATGAACAGAGTTATGGCAATTTTCAACGCAGTCCATAGCAGTATTAAATTCACTCAAGAGTCAGACAACAATGGGCAGATAAATTTTTTGGGTGTTGTCATAGTAAGAAGAGAGGATGGTTCAATCCAACGAAATGTGCACAAAAACCGAACTTGGAGTGGCCAGTACGTTTACTTTGACAGTTTCGTTCCGCTATATCAAAAGCGAAATCTCATACGATGTCTGGCGGGTAAGGCGTTAAACATCTGCACCCCTAACACTTTACAAACTAAGTTAGATTTTCCACAAGAAGTGTTCATGCAGAATGGCTACCCAATGCGTTTCATTCAAAAGACGATGCAAGTCGTAGAGTCGAAACTTAAGTCACCTTCTGTGCATAAGAAACTTTCGTTTATCAGTCTTCCTTTCAAGGGTGGTCTCATGACCGAAATCATCTCAAGAAAGCTCAAAAAGTCATTCGAAACAACCTATCTTGCCGCCTAACTGTGCGTGAGTTTCCCTTCAATACCCATTATCATGCCACAACTCAAGGACAAACTTCCGTTCTACAACCAGCCGCTGTGTCGTACTATAAGGTGATTGTCTGACAGAGTGCGTGAACATCATCCTGCGTGGTTGAATAGTAGTGTGGTTAAAACAGTTACAAGTGCGATTGTTGTTCATTTGACTGATTCTAATCATTCTGCCAGTAAGGAAGACGCTTTTCAGATTGTTTACCGAGTGCCAAGGAATCGATCAAAGATGGTCAGATTCCGAATTTTGACCGTTGCCGTGGCCATTAGTATCCGATTACGCAACCCTGACCTATGTGCTCAGAAGAAGTTCGTGCGGACACTTAATCTCCCCTGACCCACAGTCAATGAAACCCGCGATTTGGAACATTGATTGTGTAACTGATACCAAACCCGCTGTCCATAGCCTCCAGTGACCGTTTTTCTGACTCATCCAATTTACTGTTTTCATATTTGTGTTGTAATTAGCCTGATGATCAAACACAGTAAACAAGTTTTGTTCGCTACGTTGTCGTCCTCGTGACTTCATTGGGCATTTTCGAGCGAATTAATAAGGAGACCTCGTACTGATTGCAGTAAGCAGTTCACTTCATGAAACAAGAAGCCGAATTTGCGGATATAAAACAGCATGAAGGAAATCCCAGCCTGTCATTGGCTGATCGTATTGGCACATACAAAGTTACAAACTGTAAGTTAATTGATGCGTACAGATTGGTGCAATATAGATCAAAGAAAATGTCAAATAACGGAGGGCGTAACATTGAGGCTGTTCGTCCGCTCCTGGCGTGGTATCTTTAACGCGACTTTGGGATTGGTCCCTTGTTAGATCTCCTGTTTTCTCGGGGTTTGGTGAATCGGGTAGATTCTCACCACAACTTTTTCCTGTTTGAGAAACCTCTATATGCACGTTTGCCAATCGTGCTGATCTCGGCACATCGCACTCTTCCGATACAGAACATTCTCCTTCCCCTATTGCTTTGTTTCCTTTTCCTGTCGACCTTATTGTCTTTAATCTTCCACGTCTTCTCTGTTGCCTTATCTGAAACGACCTTCGAATCCATAGGTGAGCAGAACAACTTTGGCTTTTCAGTCTTGCCAGCTTTACCTTCATTCTTCGTGCACTATATGAACAACGAACAACCAAGGTACTTAAGCAGGTTTGACACTTCACTCTGGCCACCCTTGTGATTAGCATTTAGTGAAAGATCACGGTTGAATTGTCTCAGAACTTTTAATCTCAGGTTGGCTGGACTTCCTTCTGACACCAAGAATCTTACGGGAATCAACCCATTACCCTTACCAACCACTATTACATCAGTTCCACCTAACAGAGCTAAGCGATGACCAATAAATCGACGTATTTCAATCGTTGTTGATCTCAGTTGAGCATCAAGGGCCATACGATCTAGTAGTGGTTTTGAAATAATGGATTCGTTAGTTCCATTGTCCACAGTGAATTCACACGTACATTGTGACGTGAACTTGAGGCATCTGTGAATATACTGCTCAGCCCTTGATTTAAACTGCAATGAATAAACAATAGCAGTGGCAAGGATATGTACTACTGACCAGTGCTAATGAGAGCATAACTCGAGTCTAGTGCTTTTTCTCGAAAGGTACTTACTGGAAAGTATATGGGAATGCGAGAGCTGCGATCAATTGTAGGTGATGTTTAATCTGTATGAACAAGTAATAATAGGTGGCTCTACAGCATTAGTGTGTGCACTTTGGTCTTCTGAAATAATATAACTTTCGACTCAGCAGTAGCAGCGTTGTTGTCATCTTTCTGCGCGCAGATGTTTCGGGCTTCTTGAAAAGTCATATCTTGTTTGACGAGCAATCCCCCTTGAAGATCAATGTCATTGACGCCAGCAATCAATCGATCACGCAGATGCTGCTCTAGCTTATCACCAAAGTTGCAACGTGAAGTTTGATTTTGCAATTATAAAATGAACTCACGGAAGCTCGTGCTTGTTAAACACACTAATGAATTGAACTTCGCTCGTTTCGTGACCTGGAAATTGACAGGAAGCACGTGCCTTAACAGCAGTTTCTTTAGTTCGTCGAACGACAATGATGTTGGGGCGTCTGGGTGTGCGGGATTCTTCAGTACCGAATATAGTTCACGACCACCAGTGGTAACGAAGAATGCTGATTGGTTTTCCTTCTCCACATCACGATGAATGGTGCACCATAGTTCGAACCTTTCTACTCATCCCTCGATTTCACTCGCACAAGCCTGAAGATCTAGTTGTTCGGTTGTAGACAGTTCCATTCTTCGGTGCCAATTTGTAATACTCAGAATTAGGGACATCCGTAAATTTGGCTTTTTGTTTCATGAATTGAACTGCCTACTGCAACCAGTACAAAGTCTTCTTATTACTTGAGTGAGAGGTTACAATACGAGTACGATTTCTAAGGCTATTCGAAGTCCTTAATTCCAAGTATTACATCAATATACGGCACCTCCGAGTTAGACATGTAGTTGGCATTACTTTCAAGTCTGTTATGCGCGCACCTCTCGTGAAACTAAAAAAGTGGATCAGTGGAGATGTGGCAAGATGCAAATCAAAAGTACTCTCGTAAGCATTACGATTTTGGCTTCTAAATTTGATGTTCACGGGTTTTGCAGATTGTTGTTCACAACGCAGAATGCTGACGTGTAACATTTTGAGATAGCAATAGTCGCCGCCCTTCGATACGAGTGTAAATTGTTTGACTCTGTCTGATCTGAACATTCTAACATAAGCGTTCTTAATTTGAAATCGTCTGTCACTTAACCAGGTCTGCGTTACATAATCTTTCCTTCTTGTGTTCAGTAGAAATAGCACCCATTGAATCATGTTCGAACGACCGTGTTCATTTCTGAGATTTGTTGGTCATTTTATGGTGGTCTGTCAGGCAGAAAGTGCGAGCATTCCAACTCTCAGTGGAATATCTCAACACAGGAGAGGTGCGTTCAAAAGCCCACAGCGTGCGGGTGGAGGACAACGTGTGCGACCGGATGAGTCATCGCTCGACCGAATCGGACCAACGGGCGAGACGTGGCAGCCGAAATACGATGGATAACCAAATTGAAAGTGTGATTATTCCAACACTCTCAGGAATATCTCGACACGGCTGTGGAGTACGGTCAAAGCCTACAGTGGATGGACGGAGGACAGCACGAGCGACCGGACAAGCCATCGCTCAACGAAATCGGATCAACGGACGAGGAATAGCGGGCGGGAAACCCCCGGATAGAAGGCGTAAACCACGCACCTAAACCGGGTAAAAGTGCACACAACGTGTGAGCGCAAACCGGGGGGTGTTGTGGACTGGAATTGTGATTCAAAATAGCGAGCGCACATGTGGCATGTTAACTAGCGAGTTGGACAATAAAAATTGTGTTTTATTGGACGCCCTTTCACTACAATTTTATTCTACGTGAATGTAAGTTATCTCGTAACATAATGTTTGCTCGAAAAGAAATTAGACAAAATGATGCATGGGAATTGCAGACCGTGACTATCTCCCGGTAGGATGTTAAGTATTATATAGCATATCCGTAGAACTCAGTGGGAAGTGTAAGGGTTTAATTCTGCTGACCACTCTCAGTGGAAATGCTATTATGTTCACTTGTGGTGTAGCCAAGAATTCGTGGAGTTAAAATTATTTCCCAAATATCTTATTAATAACCTTTATTTGAAAGTAATTTTTTGGTCATCTGAAACGGCAAGCTGCTGTCATCATCACAACGGCGTCATGCTTGACTAGAAAATACTGTGGCTGGAGCCGCCGCTCACCTCAACAGTGACGTGGAATATCCTAGAGGAAGAGAACGTTGCTAAAAAGATGAAAATATAATAAAAGAAGACTAGGCGGACGAACTGGAAATGGTATGAATGCAAGTACGCGATTGACTGCGACACTGCCATTTCAGCATTTCCAACCAGCGATTTGAATAATCATGAGGGTTCTAGGCAGCCAGGCGACATCCACCCACTTTATTCAGTGGAACAATCGGGGGCTTCACATTTAGTGACCACTTTGTTGCTTGATCACCACGCGGTAAACTTCGGTATCAATGCAAATCTCGTCATTCATTATTTTCTTCGGGCATGTTGGCGGTTATTTCATGGCACCTGTTGGTAGTTGCTGAACTTTGGTGTTTCTGTTCAGTCGCTGAGGTTAGTTCGACCTTGATTTTCCGCTCTTAGTAGGATAATTCTATCTAGTGTTGACATCCGCCACCAGTACAACGGGCCCCGTAGTTCTCAGTAAGAGTTATCATTTGTGCGAAAATGGATCAAGGGCATTTCAATCTCTGTAATATTATGCAGATCGCGTTCATAGATGGTTTGCGATCTCCATTTCTGGGTTTACTTTTCACCATGGTGGAAGCCAATAGACAACCAAATGGTTTGAGCCACACCACTTGCATTTTTACCCATACACCCTGTGTCCAATGTTAACCTGAGAGAATTGAATTGGCAGATATTTGAACGAAGACTTTTTGTGATCTAACCGGTTATCCAGATGGCAAACTAGTATGAAACCAAAACTTTTGTGCCTCGAAAACAAAACAGAGAGACTCCAACTAACAATAAGAATGTCGCAAATGCAAGGCAAAAAGAATTTCATTACGACAATGTGCGTCGATTCTTTCTGCGTAGGATTTGAAATAAAAAAATTAGATTTGGACTGAGAATGCAAATAGTGTTCAATATATAGTGCATGAATGGTGCTGAGGAAAACAGGAAGTGACAGGCCACTGTAAGCTAAGCTCCTAAGAATCAGAATGAATGGTTTATCGTCATCATAGACAACATTACGTCAGTGGTTCTCATTGATGGTTAACTGCCACACAATCATGCAGGATAAAGAGAAGGCCAACCTTGTACTGAAAGAGAGGAGAAAGTGGAAGTGGAAGGGAAAGGAACCTTAATACTAAGAAAATAACTACGTCTGTATTCAGGCATTCAACACCATGCGCCTTCACCTTACAAACAAACAAGCGAGCTGTAAGTGAAAGTGGTACGTCATCAGCAAAACAGCTTCCTCACGGCTTTCACTGCCTCACGTCATTAAGTGCACTCACCTCGCAGACAACTCGGCTAAGCAACGACAACATTCACACCACTGAGCTCGGTTAGACGCCATCTCACCTAACGTCTCAAGCCACAGACTCTGTGAGTCGCGAGGTCTCCAGCCCTGGAGAATAACACGATCTATTGTGACCAACCTCTTCGCGAACCTCTTCGCTAGTGTCACCCGAAACGAGCGATTGAGCACATAAATGAGTGGTCAAATACTTGGAGACGGTTCACGTCCTTTGCCATGATCGGCCAAGTCTCGTTGCCGTAACATGATACAGCCCTCACTGTCTTTTTATGTGCGCTACCGTTAAGACACGAAGAGATACCTCAGGTTACCGAACACCGTCCTAGCTTTAGAGATGTGCGCTTCTATTTCATTCCTTACACTTCCGCCGCTTCTAAACACAGGTTGGTCAATAACTTCCATAATTACTCTGTTATCGAACAGCAGATCTACGTGATCACGATAGTCTTGCAGAAGCACTTTGAACTTTGAGACTACAAAGCGCACTCCGAAATGGTTAGGTGAACGCAAAATAGCTCCTGACGTTATATGTGCTGTTTGGATACTGACATAAAACAACACCTTACCATCGGTGTAATCGAGATCAGTCCCTCTTCCAACATGTGGAGTGTCCACGTCGACATCGTATGAGTTTCGCAAACAGTCCTCCGTTATTTCGTCCATGACAAAAGTAAACAGAAATGGCAAAAGTGGACAGCCTCGACGTAAGCCCTTCCTTGTGCTGAAACTGTCGGATGGTTCAGCGTAGTCTCTAACCTGAGATGAGGTATGGGAGTAAAGCGCCGTCATTATATACACATACTTCTTCGGTACACTTCTGCGCTCGTGCCACTCTAGAAGTGTTAATCAACCAACTAAATCAAACGTATTTTAAGGTCGATAGGTTTTGGCTCGCATTACGTTTGACGCTGGTCCATTGCTGTTACAATGAGCCATATTTTTGTGGGACCTGCGGATCGATCCCTAGAAAGGGGGAAGGGCTCAGTAACCAAATTTGATAGGAAAGTTGGGGGGAGATCAGCAGTAGCGTTTATTCGCATATCCACCCTGCTACGTACAACAGATTGGTCGGCCCTGTTCTTACTATGGGACGGTCGATGTTGTGTGTATTCGTGGTTGTATGTCGACTGAAAGTTTACCAAGACGTCCATATCTAACTCAAAAGTCTGTGGCGTGAGACAATGGCTAGATGGTATCGTACCGAAATGTTCACTTTTTCCGGAAAGGTTGCCAAACGTCTTCGATCTCCGATTCCAGAGGGTCAGGAGACTGGTCTGTCAGATCGCTGCTGGCCTACCCCGTACGAGTGGATCTGCCTGTGTGTTCATCACACTGTCCACTTCATCCCAGTAGGTCATCGTGATGCTGGAGCCATCACATAGTGTCAAGCTACAGTCTCATGATGAAATAAAACGAAATATTAACGTTTCGCAACGTCTCTCTTCTTGCTATTTCCATAGTGCTGGCAAGATGATATAATAAAATAAAATGTTAAGAAAAAACTACGACAAGACATAAGAAAGTGTGTAATGAGAATGAGCGATGGTACTATACTACTCACACGACTGCTATTCAGTTGTAGCACCAGAGCATCGAAAAATGCAGGAAGAAACATCGGAGTGCAGCATCGTCCAAAATGGTCTTTGTTATTTAAAGGAACTTAGGATTAGCGTCTGTGGTAACCGAAACATTCTGGGCTCAGTTCCGTATGCAGATGGGTGTTTTTTTTAAACACATAACCCATGTGTTACTTTGTTGACTAAAAAAACCCTTGTGCCATCCGCGTTCTTTGCTCACCACAGTTATGTTTACGTTCCTTCAAAATCGATGGCTATCCAGAATCACATCATCTACATGCTGATCAGTTTGGTACTCTAAAACAACCTCTGCACTGACCAGGGTAATTCTCGTACAACGATTTTAGTATACTGAACGTAACAAAGCGAAGAAGTAAATGAGAGTTCGGACACCCACGGTCCTGTCACTCACAGTGATGAACAATCGAAGCAGTTGTCCGTAGACAACTAATTTGTCTGCATACTGGAGCACTCAATGGTTTTAATGAATTCACGTAGTTCTCTGGAATTATTTAAAAAAGAATGTATAATGAGAGAAATGCATTTCTTTCAAGCCTAAATATCGTGTTTACAAGGCGAATGTGCGGGCTGTGCTTCTTGTGAAACCTGGCCATCATGAGTAGAAGACGTGAGCCGCTTCCAACTAATTGACTATCTATGTTTACATCCTGTCGTCCGTATTGTGTGGCCTTAAAGCGTGAGTAGCAAACAGGTTAAGAAGCGGATATTTGGTAGTGTGTGCTAGACTGGTTACTTTGTGTAGACATCCTGTTGTTGATTATTTGAATTTAAACACAGTTGTTTGGTTCAGTATTCATGTTTTGTCCTTTCCCTTTTATTTCTCATTAGGACCTACCATTTTCTTTTTGATTGTTCGGAAGTTAAGCCTCGGCTTGAAAAATACATTGTTTTCTTTGATGATAATGCTGACTAATGAGGATCTTTTTAACGTAGCTGATAGTGAGTTTGTAGGTTTAGAGCATATGGTTTCTGTCATTAATCCGAATCAAGTCGAAACTCAGATTTATGACATTTGACTTTCCTCTTGAAAACTACCTTCCAGTGAGCTAATCAGCGGGAAGTTATAAGGTCGAGAAACGATTTACCGTACTCGGTGTGCTCTTGAACGAAAAGAGGTTTACGCCTAGCTTCTTGAAGTTAGTCGACAACGGTGTCATGTTGACTGGTGCATTTGTCGACGTTTTGTAATCGGCTTTGCATTACATACCAAAATATAATCAACTGCGAATGTAGTTTGAAGCAAAACTCTCAACGTTGTGTAGAATAAGCTCACTTAACAGTATCCCGAACGACAGCAAGTCTCAAACTATTGGTTTCATATTATGACTGATGATTTACCATCCTTCTCATTTGGGGAAACATTCAGATAATGGAGTTTGTGAATTGCAGTCATGTCTGTTTTATCCAAGCTTTAGGGCCGAATGCTTTTGATCAATTCCACTCCGTTTGTTAACGCCGTTAGGCAGTTTGCAAAGGTGACCCAAGCAACCTTCGGCTACCCAGTGATCTGTGAGCCAAGAACCCGGTAGCAACAGGATTATTGAGTTGGCCTGATTTGTCTCAACAAAGCAAGAAACCCAACCATTCATTTGCACATAACGCTAATTCCGGACTATAACAATTACCAGCCGCGATGTTGTTTACGGAAAACATTCAATGCGTATTCTTGCATTTTCTAAGGTTACTTTATTACATTAATACATATCTCCATCAGGCTACGCACGATCGGCACGGGGAAATTGTGCGTCCTTCCTTCAGAGATGTGCATGCACAATAAACAACTACACGAATGTGGTGTCTAATGCGAATAAAACTGATTGACAGACTCTACAAAAAGTCTTCCACTAAAATTTTATACCCAGTCTCTGGCCTTATTACACACAGTGATAGACAATCAACAAGACAAAAATGCCTTGTTTTTCGGTAAACTTAAAGATGTTTATTTCAACTACTTATGGACACTTTCAATGAAAGTTTATCGTTCATGGGGTTAATGGTTTACGTTCACCACGATTTTAATTACTGATTATGGTGTTTGATATTTGTCAGAAGGAATCAAAGTGCTCACTTATGTGAAAACAATGTGACGGTAATATAAGCGGATATTTTAACACGGTACACATCTTTGGTAGCTTCAAGATCGTCTTCGACATTTCGCAATCATGTCGAACTTTGATATCCCAGATCGCATGATAGGCCAGTAAATGTGGAGAGAGAGAGAGAGAGGTTTGGCTTGCTGATCTGACGTAGTTAACAGCTTGAAGAAGTTTGTCAGCGTGATCTAGCCAAACGTTATCACAGAGATGGAAATAAATCAAGTTCGATCCTACAACAACAATTCAGTAGCTGTAGCCATTTCACTGGATTAATTTTCCATATAATGACAATTAACATGATGCGATGCTGTACATCCGTTCCCTTAGTTGTTCGTTCGCTTCAAAGTCTAATGAATTAGATCGCTGCCCAATTTACTACTCACCTTTCCATCAAACTGTCTACTGAAAGAATGACGGAGTCGATCAATAAGCTCTTTGTTCAAACCAACACATTTCACGTGGTCTTAACAAGAATATGGCGGCGAATAAAGGGTTTGTTTCATTTTGGAAAATGATGTTCACCATTTTTAAAGAAATACCCCGCAGCAAAATGCAGTGGAGGAGCAGCTTTTGCAACAAATTGATAAACTACAAATGGTCTCTCGTCTGCTGGCGTTTCGAGCATGCAAATCAGAAGAATCCAACCGGAAAGCGGAAGCCGCCTTAAGGAAAGTTCAACAAACGAAGAATCAGTTGAAACAACAATCCAGTGAACTGGTGGATGATATGGAACATGTGATTCTATCAATTGTGACTTCGTTAAAAGCATTCCAGGCCGAGGCCCGGGCCACACTATTTAGTTTACAAACACAGTTGCAAAATTCTGAGAAAGAACTGCAGGACGCCAATGTGACTATTCGTCAACTGACTGAGAAGGTGGAATTTTTGGAACAGACTGTAGCAGAAAACAAACGGCTATTTGAGGTTAATTTACAAGCGATTCATGTGACTTATATCAACGTGCTTGAAAGTGTGTTTGAAAAACTGCAAGAATACATGCTTAAAGACCTCAGCTCCTTGGAAAGCATAAATGATGAGTTGCATGCGCGATATGCCGCGGCTTTCAAACAGCTGGGATTGCAGTGCACATTTCACGATATCTGATTACCACCGTTCAACGGATCTATATTTTTGGCACAAGCAAGTGGATGGTATTCAGCGGTTTCTCAGGATTGTTTTCTAGGTCTTTCTAATAAGATTAGGCAGAGATTTTTTCAAACACGAACAGACACGTCTGACTGACGTGACAATCTCAAAAGGTGGAACGCTTTTGGGAAGTCTCATTCATTTCCAAAACCATAACATCTATCCCACCTGGTAAATGTACCTATCAAAGAAGAAATTAGGTTTCTATTCTTGGTGTTATTGTTGAAATTTGGTGAATAGCTGCTCAAACACATGGTTTCACCGGATGTTCACAGTTGGTCAAACTGTCTGATTCATGTCAGCTGGTATTCAGTTGCAGAAGTATTTGAGGATAAATGAGGATAAATCCGAGTGAGATGTCATTGATGAAATTGTTGTTGATGTGAAACTAACTGGTTAGCTTTGTACGGAAGTTAGAATGAACCTGGATTAGAGAATATCTTCAATGGTCGGATGTGAAATATGATTTGCAACATTTTCCCAATGCTACAGATCAGGAAACAGTTATTTAACCCTGTGTAGTATTCAAATTCAAGTGAAAGAGGCCTCATATTTAGCAAGTGCAAAAAAGCAATAAGAAAGGAGCAGATATAAAAGTACAAACTTAGATAGTTAACTTAAGGTAAAGTCACAATCGTCCAATGATATCAACTCCGGGCTCCTTCCTTTTACTATGCAGCTTCCACTGTTGGCGGTTGAAGTCGGACTAAAACGACAAATTGCGACTACAGTTAGAACCCAACTGCAACCAACTGGAAGTTGACGATAGACCACGCTAAGCATAAACTCCAATGAGATGAGATGCGAACACGTTAACGTGTATTTTTATTCAGATTAATTTAAACAAGTAAACGGTATAGATTACAAATAAAATGAATCAGTGTATAGATTACGTATGGTACTCTATCGAACGCTCCTTTTAGCGTTAGGATAATGCAAACGCCTGATAAGCTGCGTTAACCTTTGTGCTCTGTGGAAAACCGCCGACAATTTATTTGTTCGGTCTGAGCGTGTATGTTGAAGATCAACAAGGTTAATTTTGGCTGTGGATACACGAAATGTTCATCACACAAGCTGAATGGACTGAGTCATTATAGGAAGTGTCGGTCTCACAAAACCCCTTAAGATCTTCGTAGGATACAGCATGAATAACTTCCAGTCTGTCCATACTTACCCTGCCACGAGACCCATTGCAATTAATAGCAAAATTCTGGGAAATGGTTAGCCACACGGAATGGTCCAGATTATCGCTGTTGTAGATAGGTTTTAACAGCGTCAAGATTGACCGTAACCAACTCATAAAGATTCAGATTATGATGCTTTTGTTCCGGTCTAGTTCTTAACCTGGTATTCTGAGACCGGGTTTTCTTAATACATGACTTCACCTGCCGCACGAAGGTAGTAGCAGCAAAATTAGTTTGGCCAGCATTAAACTGGCAAAATAGTTCACCAGAGAGACAAACTGTCCTATCTTGAGCTAATTCTGTGGCCATTCATTCAATATACTCCATAATAGCCGACCGAATTATCAACTTTAAAACTGGTAGGTGATCGGTCTAAGTTGGGCCTTTGAGGCGATCTTTAGTTGTTGATGGAAACGTCCGACTAGATCACTTATCACTGGAAGATATGCAGTGGATTTGATATGTTTGACTCTAAGTAAGTAGTTAAAATCTTGAAACAGTATCCGATGCACTTCCATCTGTGGTTATGGTCTTTATAACGTCGTAGTGGGGGGTCCATCCGTTCACAAACGTTCGCGCTACCGTTTCGGTATTCATATCCCAGAGAGAAATCGCAACCGGTTACCTGATGAACCGATCCACTTATGTCAAGATTTATATACGGCTTTTGCAGTATGGCAATAATCCGACTACGTCGACAAGGACGTGCATCGAGGTTAGCAAATTTAACGGGTGACTTGACTGTGTGCTGAGGAACTTGTCTTGACAATCCAGACAACTTCTCATCCATTTTCGAATGTCCCTGTTCATATTCGGCCTGAAGTCAGCTTCATAAAAAGAGGTGAACTGAGATCCGTTTTCTGTGACCAACGTCTCTGGCAGTCCGAAACAACTGAAGAGTTCAGATAGCTTCTGTCTGGTGTTGTCCGTATTCGGCTATCGTAGGATGTGAACTTCCAGTCACTTGGTGTAGGCGTGGACGATAACCAGATAAGTTTATTCATTCAGTAGTCCAGCAAAATTCATGTGGAGCCTTTGCCAGGGTCTTTGAGACGCTGGATAAGTGTGCAGTTCACATTTCACAGGATTTTTCGCAGCCAGACAACACATTGCACAGTTTTGGCAATGTTTCTCAACTTGTTTGTCCATTCGTGGCTAGTAGGCAAAACTGCGCGCCAGTAACTTAATTCGGTTGATCCATGGGTGCCCACTGTGGAATTGCTTGAGCGCCTGTCGTTGGAGAACTTCCGGGACTGCTACTCTGTCGGCAAACTTGATGCATCCGTCCATGATCGTAAGCGCTTCTCGACTGTGGAAGTATTCCCGTAAGTCCCCATTGATGACTGCGTGTAATCCGTGTGTGTGCGGATGAACGTCATTATTTGTCACAAAATTGGGTCCAGCTTGGTAGCCTTCCTGATCATCCCTGCTTTCACTGGCATTGCTCGGACAGCCTCGCTAAGGATGAGGTGTACATCAGGTTCACTATTGACCGCTGCGATTATTGTGTCCTCGTCGTCCAGTGCCTGTGATCCGATGAGTTTGGATAAAGCGTTAGCTTGACCGAAGCTGGTTGTGGAGCGGTACTGCATCGTGAAGTCGTAGGCAATAAACATTGTTGTCCATATTTGCAAGAGATTGGCAGTATAAATCAGGATTTCTTTCTTTGAGCCAAACACTGCAAGCAACAGCTTGTGATCCGTCAACAACAAAAAGTTTCGCCCGTACAACGTTTTGGGCAACTTTCTTGCCGCGAAGATTATAGCAAGGACCTCCTTCTCGACCTGCTTGTAGTTTCGCTCAGCGGGTGTGAGCGACCTTGCTGCATGCACGATTGTCTTTTCCTTCCCATCTGGAAATGTGTGTGATGTCACAGCACCGATTCCCTAGTTGAATGCATTTGCGGCCACGTCAAGTGGTAGCGTCGGATAGTAGTACGTAAGCAGGAGGTCTGAAGTCAATAGGGCTTTGATGCGTACAAAAGATTGATGACGTTCTCTTGACCACTCCCACTTGACATTCTTTATAAGCAAACGGTTCACTGGCGCTCGAATTCGATGGATTTCCGGGAGGAGGGAACT
>LUCH01006458.1:0-20702 GCA_013368495.1 Paragonimus heterotremus
CCCACGCTCACTTGCACGTATAGTCCTGGCGCGACACCCACGCTCACTTGCACATCTCCTGCTAGTTGGTCTGACGTGCTCCTCAGTGCTTTGTCTGATTTCCTCAGCCGTCACCGATGTCCTGATTAGATTGTTTTGATGAATTTGCCTGCTAACACTGGCTCATCTGGCAGTCGGAGCCTTGCTCAGCCAAAGGACTCAGTGAACAAGATAACGTTGTTTGATTCTGATCATAGCTGTGCGCCGTGTATGTATTGAAAGCTATATCAAGCTATGGAATATTAGTGTGTCGGTAGTCACGGTCAACTATTGGGCATTCGGAGTGTTCTTTTGTTTGAGGATATCTTTTCTATAATCCCCTTTTGCCCTAAACAGAAGACAGCAGTGCGTCAACCACAAAAATACTTCTGCTGTACGCCCCATAGGATCGAGCATCACTTTCTAAGCACTCCAATACCATCATTAGTGCAGACACGTTAGGGTCCTCATATTTCGTAACCACGTTGTTACTTAACCACTGTTGATGCTCTTAGGCTATGGTATCTGGTACGACAAGCGTTCAGCTGGCATGCGGAATACGTGGCCCAACCATCGTAGGCTGTGCAACGTGATTAGGTGACCGATTGGTTGCAAATCCCGGACGTTCCGGAATATGTGCCAGCGAACAGCCATACCCATTTAATGTGGGCCGTTTAGCGGAGGCAACGATGGTCAAACACAGCAAGTCTGCTTATATCTTCGTTGGAAACAGGCCATGTTTTCGAACCACAGAGCAAAAAAGAACGTACGACAACCGAATGTCTTTTCGACGTCACACATGGCACAGGCAACTCGGGCCTTTGCTATCCACGCTGATATTACAGGCTGACGAAATTGTGCTACCCAAGTATGTGAAGGTGGCCACAGTCTCAAGTGAATTGCTTGGAATAAACAGGGTAGGAGTGAGAATGCATCAGTGTTGAAGAAGCACTCTGCACTTTGAAAGTGCGAAGGGCATTCCATACAAAGAAGCCCGATCACTAACATTCTTCAGCATGGTCTACATGTCTCCGGCAGAGGGGCCAAGCAAAACAATGTCATCCGCATACTCCAGGTTGGTCAACCTAGCGCCAAGAAGAAGCTCAACACTAAGCTCACTGGATTTCTCAAACACACCTTCTAGAGTGTTATCCATGACAAGATGGAACAGGAAGGAGAAGATGGGACATTCTTGAAGAACACCGATAGGAGTGATAAACACTCAAGAGAGTCGTCCATAAACTCTCACACTGCTTGTTACGTTTCACTAACGTGAGCTCCAGGGCCAGTTTTGCTTCCGACGGAGGGTTGTCTGGAACGCAATAACTGACCATTCAGGTTCTGACGTCTACATGGTCTGGTTGAAGCCAGCTGAACTGTTAAAATTTTCGGTCCACCTGTCAAGTTGGTGTGACTGGCTAGTGATAAGTGAACCATCTTTTTCATAAATAGTTTCGCTTACACGGACTCGACGGAGAGTACAACCACAGAACAAGGAAAATAGCTTTCTGATATTTCCAGATAAAAAAGTTCGTTTGATCTCTTTTGACTGTTCGACCAAGTGGTGCTCACGGACTTTGCGGAAGCTTTTGGTCAGCTTGCGTTCAAGTTCACGACGGTCATCATCATGTCCAGGACCAGGTGGAATCGAGCGACGCTTGTTCATGAGATTATCGATATGAAAAAAATCCAGTTCTGTCGCAATTGCACGGCTCCTTCGGAATACACCTATTCACAACAAGCCATCATAGCTGCTGCGATTTGTTCCCAGTGTTCGTCAGGTTCTCCCACCTGAATCGAAATGAGCAATTTGCTCACCAATGCTTTTCCGTAAGCGTCCTTTGCATTGTCCTCGAATGGATCTCAGTTAAGTGTCTCGCACTTACGAGTGTGTGACCTCTGGCCAAGTGATAAAACGAAATGCGCACGCACAACAACGCGATCCAAGTCTAGGTGGCTGCTCCAGTCTTAAACAGAGTGGTGCCACCTGTAACTGGCTGCGATGTGGTTGAGTTGTATCCATGGCTGAGAAACACACGGAGGTCCCTAGGTAACACAATGCTTCTTCCTGTGTTGGGAAGCGGTGCTCGAAATATAGAGACCGTGGGATGCGAACAGGTGCAGCAGTTTTTTGCCAGTGTCAATGCGCTGTGTTCGGACACTAAACATACTTTCCAGCGACCTCTCATCTAGAGAAAGACGACCAAGCTGAGCATTCAAATCGCCCCCTAGTATGATGATGTCTGACTGTTTAGTTTGTTTCACAAAGTCAACGACGGCGTCATAGAACGCATCCTTGGTAGCATCCGAACAGCTATCAGTTGCAGCGTACGCCGATATAATGAATACACAACACTTCTGATTCGCATTGATAGACTATAACCGGTGTATTGAATTTGACATCACAAAAGCGACTGTTCACTGGGATCCAATCGAGCAAACATCGCTCTGCTCTGGAACTCAGGGCAATTCCCACTTCAGTTTGACCACAAGATTCAGCTTCGGCGCCTGGATCAAGTTACCTAGAGATGAGCTCAATTGGATAACGGTGCTAGAATAGTAGACACATGTCTCCGACAGTAGCACACATCAAGCTTCATACTTCAGAAGGTACTTGCCAGAGCAGCTCACTGACCGACTTGTCGGAGAGTGCGGACAGTGAAGACGCCAACGTTTTTGTCAGTTGTCCTGACTTTAAAAACCAATTATTACCCGAGGGCACAGAGAAGACCCTCTTTTGGCTCATCCTGACATAGTTACGCCTGGAAGGACAGAAGTTTCAGTCAGCATAGCCCTTTGGATCGATGAAACGCACAGGTCTGACCACCATATCAGGGTAGCAGCATATGAACTGATAGACCAGTCCACTTGTTTTCACTTTCTTCTTTCTTTATTGCTGATTACCCTCATTTCAAGCTAAAACAGTGGCGCTTTTAACGTTCATACTCTTCGAGAGATAAATCAGCCAGCTGCTCTGGCGAGCAGTCTGTCAAGCCTGGGACTGGATGTATGCTGTGTCGTAGTATTGTTATTCAGTTGAATTCACCCTCGGATAATGCTACCGGTCAGCGTTTCTTTCTCAGGGTCTCTGGCGACGATAAAACCAAATCTCGAAGTCAAGAGTGAGTGGGGACTGCGATGAGTTCCAAAGCAGAGTCTGTTCCAGTGGATTCCAGTACATGACTGTCTATATGTCGTCAGATTCAGCACTTTGATCGAAGTCAGTACATAGAGACTAGAAAGATGTTGTTTATTTGTTACATATGTATATGCTCCAAAAGACAATGGCTCGGATGCGGTCAAGAACGCCTTCTACGATGTCTTCTTCGATGTTCTGAAATAAACTAAACACTCGGATATCATTCTGCTTGTTGGTGATATGAACGCACAATTTGGTTGTCCTAATCCCGAAGAGAGGGGCCTGGGTGGTATGTTCAGTACCCATACAAGAATCACTGAAAATGGCGACCGGCTACTACGATTATACTGACCCAACAGACCCTATACAGCTGTTGTATAACAGACAGCTTCGTTGTGGGTAGTATACTACTCACAAGCGACTTCAGGAACAAAAGGGCAAGCCTCAACGCCAGGAAGACAACGAACCAGAACAGACTATCAGAATAGTGTATACGCGCTATGGCAGAAGTGTCAACAGGGCGAATGACAATGTACCGCCACTCACTGTGTGTGAAAGCACGTCTGCCGTGCAAATGAGTGTACGTGTTCGTGGTCCCATGTTTAACATGACCCGTACGGGAGTTCGTGCAACGAACGAACTTGCAGGTGAAGCGTCTTTTGCGGTCCAAACAACATAGCCAGTTGTGCATTTCAGCATAAACGACGGCAAGGCGTCACATGGAGATCATCACTTGCAACTAAGTCATGGACGCAAATTGATCACATCACCGTCAGCTGTCAGTAACGGCAGTCCGTTAAAGATTGTCGTTCATTTAGGAGATAATCACCTTGACTCAGATCATCCCGCTGTTTATGCCCGCTCCGCTTGATCGTTTGCTCCGAGATCATCTACTCATAAACCTCAAGTAATTACCAAATTCCCGTGGAATTCATAAGAAGTCAATTCTGTAAACAGCTGTTACCACTAATTCTCAACAGAATTCTACAATTATATGAATTATGCGCGGCTTATATATGGATCAATAAAACAGGTCATATGAATCAGTGAAAGTCGCGCAGGGCGGAGCATATCACAGTCTAGTGAAGGAAGGTGATGAGACATTTACCTACGCACCAACACCACCACCTCCGTTCATTAGGCTGTGAGATTCCTCACTCTGTAAGACATTTACTGATCCGTGTGACTTGTTTTATCGATCCGTATATAAACCGCGCATAAGTCATGTGACTGTAGAAGCCTGACGAGAATCGGTGAAAACAGCAGTCTGCAAAATTGGCCTCTTCTAACGTACACAGCTGGAAATTGAGGGTATATGGAACATTAATCAAACAGCATCGACAATTAAACCGTCCGAGTTGAAACAGTGAAGTAACCCAAAGCAGCGTTGAACAAAAATCTCAACAGTACTGCGAATCTATTGCGAAGAGGTCTAGTCTAAAGGAGCACTGCAGATAACACAAGTGGATTTCGGTAGACATTATCATCATAGATAGCAATACATCAATGGTTCAAACCGATGCTTAACTGCCATACAACCACGAGGGAAAAAGACCTTACATAGGAACAGAGAAGAAGGGGAGGGGACCTAACTACTAAAAATAGCTACGTCTATATTCAAACATACAACGTAAAGGTATCTATACCTTGCAAACAAACGACCGAGCTGTAAGTGAAAGTAAGACGTCAGTTTGGTTGACTCAACAGAACTTATGAACAAACGTCGATTGATCCCGCTTGACTTCGAATACGACAAATATCGCCGTGAATGGAAACGCAAACATACGAAGAGTCTGCGTAAAGACCGTCAGGCTCGCTTCTCTAAGCGAGCCAAATAAATGGAGAAGACAGTTTTTTTGCCGGAGAATAGCCGTGTTTTTTTCCTTGGTTCATGGTTGCACTGGCCATCGACAAAGTGACAGTGAGACCAAACGTAGAAAAGATGGTTCAGGGAATCTACAGCTTGTAGTGGAGGCTACACAGGTGGACTGAACACTGAGGGACAGTTCAACTGATGTAAGCCAGCTCAATCAGTTGTAGATGATCGATACCATGTGTTTACTTGACATTGTAGACGACCGTCCGTCGGAAAACGAAGTAGCTTTGGAGTTTGAAATATCGAAGCGTAATAAAGCCTCAGGTCCTCACCTTCCTTTTTCAGCACTTTTCAAAGATGACGAAAGATTATCTGAACTAACCATATTCCTCTGTTCCACATAAGAGACTGAAGAGGGTGCCTCATGACCAGTGCTCATCAATTCATTCCTGTTTTCAAAAAGTGCCAAGACATCATACGACAACCACAAAGACAACCATTGTCTTCATCTCATTTAGGAGGCTCACGGGTCGTATAACATGGCGGATTCTGGTATAGAGAGAGAGAACCATGTAAAACAAGAACAGGCAGATTTGCTGCCTGATCACGGGTGTATCTATCATATCTCCACCTCGAGAAAGACACTGGAGCATCCGCACCCTTTCTCTCAACCAGCGGTCGAGGTTACTTCTGACTCGGTTGTCCCCATACTTTCTAGGACTAAATCCACTTCAAAGGAGTTCCAATGAAGTATGTCGATTAGTTGGAGTCGTTGTATATCTGTTTTGAGTGCAAAGTGTGCACTTGTGGGCAGCTGTCTCCAACGTCGAATGGGTGCTCGATTTCCCACTTCCTCGTCAACTTTGTGATGGACGATATTTTGGAAGGAACACTCAGAAGTTCCGGGGATCTCGGATTGGAGCCTTTACCAAATCATAAACTGAGTGATGTTGAGGATGTGGACGACACTGCTTTGATTCGGCAGTCCACTTATTTTCACCTTCCTTCTTTACTGCTGATTACCCTCACTTGAAGCCTGTAGAGAAAATGAAGACCATGCTGAATCGGTTAAACGATACGGTTGGTTTTTATGGCACGCACATTGCACCTTTAAAGTGTAGTGTTGGTACAAGATTGGATTGACACTGACTCTGTCTTTGTTGTTGTAAGCAGGCCGCTGGAGACTGTCGAGCATTTCACCTACCTAGGTAGTGTCATCTGGTAAGCTGATAATGAAAGCACGTAGTGCATTAGCCAACGTTCGTCGCTTGTAACGTTGTACAGATGTCCATTTGTCGATTAGAGGCAAATACTATAATGCGTGTGTGGACCCAGTCTTGCTTTATGGGTCAGAGGTTTGCATGAAACGAGCTGACCATGTAAGAAACGCGGTGATCTATCGACGCGCATTTGTGAAATGTGCCAGTTCGCAACCGATAAACGAGACAGTGAATATGCACAGTCTTCGCTGGTTGGGTCACGTGCTCCGTATGTCGACGGAACATCTGCCTTACCGCGCACTAGTAAGTGTGGCTGTTGACGGTGGGAAAAAATCGTGAGGTGATCAGGCGATGATGTGGTCACAGGCTATGAAGACCTTAGCGATTTTGCTGAGCAAGGGTGGTGGATGCCGCTTACCTGGAGTTTGAGACCACCTATGCCACGGGTTTCAAACACACTCCGACATGGTAGTGTCACGATCCATGGCAAGCCTGTACACGCAAACTTGTTGGCTCTTCCTTGTGAGGCTTAATTGTTTTTCGTTTACCTTTTCTTCGCTATACATTTTCACTTATTCGGTACTTTGTAACCTAGCGAACGATTGTCCAGACCAACAGCAAACGTAACCACGGGTAGCGCTCCAAGCTGAAGATGGTTGAGTGAGTGATTGATAATTGAATGATAACAGGTTGACTGGGCTATTGTTTACTTGGTTACAGTGAAAGCTAATTTGCTTAGAGATGGTTAATTCGTCCGGTATAAAGAGACTTTCGTCGTAAGGATGCTTGTTATGACGAATATAAAGGCTCGTTCCATAGTAAGACATTTCGGGACAAGGGGTTTTCCCGTTAAAACGGCGCTCACTATAGTGACATCTGGTTGTACAATTTTGGTTATGCAACCTTCACGAGAAGTATGTAAGTTTCTATGTTAGTCCTTATACAGTGAACTTGAACGGCTTGATTGATAAGCTGATTATTTGAACCATGGTGTCATCTGCATATCTGATTAAAGTCCTAATGATTCTCGATTCTCTACCAATGTTTGCCGTTGGACAATTTGTTTGTTTGATGATCAATTTTACTTGTCTTGGGTTTCGTTTGAAGGTGAGTAGTTGCTGCATTAACCCTGCTGATCACAGTCAGTTTTTGTCTACCGCTTGTCAGTTGCTGTGACAGCCATGGGAGCTCATGAAAGGACTATCGGCTACACTGTAGTGAGATCATCTTGGACGAAGACTGAATGCTAATAACCAAAGATTAGATATCACACTGTCCGTTGAAATTCTCTTCCGAATATAAATATCCTACATAGTATTAACACCACAGTTAGCACATCGGTGTAGGTAACGCAGTATTATCCTATACGGTGTAGGAAGCTAGCAAATGTATTACTGTAAACGAAGTTCGTATAGATCACGACATTTCATTCGAACCCAATCAGAATAGTGTTCAACCATTCCAATGATAGTCTTAATTCAAAAGTCATTCATATCCAGCTTCTTGGTTGTCAAACGTGTGGACGTACTGGGGGTGTTCTTGCATTTGTTTTCTCTACACATTAATTTGTCTCGTGCCCTGCTGTCTTGTGAGTAAATCAGTAGTTGCAAGTTATGGTCAAAATCAACCATCTTTTGATTTTCGATTCCCGATATGCGTTGTTAGTGTACCGAAACATTTGCATATGAGATTGAGTGGTAAGCAAAATGGATTAGGATCGCGAAAATATAGTTGGGGTTTATGTGGATTCGTGAACAATTAGGAAAGTTCTCTGTAGTACCGTAAGTATAACAACCGAATACTAGTTGGAGTTTTTTTGAGTTGTGGGATTTTCAATCAACTGGATGATGTACTCCGCAGACCGGGCGAGCGTTTAGTACATTAGGTATTATTTACTGAGACCACCAAAAAGACAAAGCCACGTAGCAGTCAAGCAATGACACTGTCACGAAATATGGCGACCCTGACAATTCCGTTGAACGGGCAGGTGGGGACTTTTGTGATCACTCAAATCGTTGGTTAGAAACGCCATCCAAGATGGTATCTTACATAAGTCAATGGGGTGTCTACATTCTTACCGCTTCTAGCTGTTCTCCTAGATTATTCCAAACTACTGTTGTAGTGAGCGGCGGTCCAATTCGCAGTACCTTCCGGTCAGGCTCATGGTTGTTATGAATGAATAAATCCCATCGACCGAATCCGTAAGATGTGATCAATCGATACTCGGTGTTACACCGCGGTACCACTTTGCAGAGCTGGAGAAGTGAGACCAAACTACTTTTTAATAGGCCACCTTCTAAGGACCTTGAAGAATGACGTAGCGAGCGACTGCATAAAAAGAATTTAACTGACTTCTTATCTGATTCACAAATCGTCACCCTGGTAACACCAGTAATCAGTGTACCGTGTAAAATATACCAATTAATTCGTCACTGGACATTGCCAGTAGAATGCATAGTAGAATGCTTGGGCCCAGTCAATGGAATTGACCCAAGCAATGTATGCGTGCATTGATTAGGCGTTAGTCTGCCTCGTCACATGAAACGACTACCGACAGAGTGGTGTGCTAATGACTGTGTATGGAGAACACGTGATCAATCGAAATAAGCTCTACACAATCCCATTGATAGTCAATATAGATCTCTATGACTAACAGTGAGTTGAATCAGATTTGAGAAATCGATTTCCGTTTTCGACCGGGTGCACACTGACCACGTAAGAAGAGTGTTCAACTCCGACCCTAGTTCTGTTCGCGACCAGGTTTATGGTGGTGGTGAGGACTTGTTAATCTAAGAAATGATGCCAGATGAAGAAATACTCACGCGTGTGAGAGGCATGCGAGTGATGTGGACGTGATTCAATCTGTTACAGATGTATTCAATAAGCAAAATGACTTTGGTTTCTTACTCGGCTACATGCCGGGCTTCAGTATGTGGAGCAACAAAATATCCAGTTAATCTAGACACAACTATCACCATACACAAAAACAGTATATTCTATCTGGAACAGACAAATCACTCCTTATATTGCGTTCTTGACATGTAACTGAAATTTTGCTAGGCAGAGTGAGTTCAAAATGTTTTTATGAATAGAGATTTGCTACGAAAGGTAGGTACTATAAAACGGCCGCTGACAATGAAAATCAAGTTTTAGATTATGAATATTGAGTCAGTGGGCTTGACGCCTGAAACCCCCAGTTGTCAGTAATGACGCATCTACTAATGAACTATGACAACCATTGTAAACAATGACAAATCCGTGCTGATCACACACCTTACGTAGATTTGTGTCGGTAGTGGACTCCTCTTGCCATAAAATAAAATGAATCCCGCTAATTCCGTCCCTTTGGATGACGAATTAACCGAAAGTCACCGTTTTTTAATTTAAAACCCCTAATATTGATCAGTATTTGTCTTTCTAAGGTTGATCTAACCAACGGACCCCGCAAGCCTTGACACAAAGTTGCCTGATACAGAAGTTGTGCATTCTGTGCACAAGTAGCTGAGAAAAAACTTGGACTACTACAGATTTTATGAGTAACGTGGTAACAAAAGATGTCCAAAGGACTCGAACCTTTAACCAAAAGGTAGGACGTCCATTTATTACTCAGTATATGCTAGTGGTGGCGTGAACGCATTTATTCATTCATAACGGTCATGAGCCTGGATAGAAGATACTGTGGCTCGGGTCGATGCTCATCGTAAAGGAGACGCATTGCAGCTCGGAGACAGATACTAAGTAAGGTTTTGTCCTGGACGAAGGCCAAAGTTTCATTCTTCACCAAATTCTGGAGCAGCGCCAACAATCACCGGAATTTACGACCACAAAGGTGCGTTCGACTTAATAGATCGATCTACACTTTTGGAGTCGTTTAAATACACGAGTGTATAGATCAAACATGTGAACCTATTGTCGACGTTTTAGGGTTTATGGTGATCTGTCTCACAGTTTAAGCACCAATAGTGGCGTACATCAAGGCTGTTCTCTTTCGCTATTTTTCTTTAACTTTGTGATGGACGATATAATGGAAGATTGTCTCCGGCAGCCACAAAATGCTGGTGTGGACCTTCTACCTAGTGAATGACTGACTAGTCCTTATTATATTGACAATAAGATGTTGTCTGAAAGTTCCCAATCAACACAGACACTACTAGACACTATTTTACACTCTGCTAAACATCGCAGATTACGTTATGAAGCCTGGAAGTGCAAAGCGCTTCTGCAAGACTGCTGCAATAACGTAGGTTTGATGTTACGTAATGAAGTTATGGGTTTTTTTTGGACCGGTTTGTGTATTTGGGAAACTGCATCAACGGCGGCGAAGGTATACGGAATGAAACAAAAACTCGTATCTTCAAGTCAAGGAAGCTATTCGCTAATTTAGGACATCTCCGGCAACAGACAGACATCTTTCTGAAGCTGAAGAGTCGTGTACATATGGCGGCATCGAAACCAATCCGTTAAAAGTAGAACACGTGAACTGTCTTCAAGTAGTTGACCGTTAATGTCTGCGTTCTATCGCTTGGATCGGGTGACACCAACCACTAAGCAACGTGGAGGTTAGGAAGCCGGTATTTAGTGGTGATTGTCAAACAGTTTCTTTCGTTCAATTCTTACGCTTGCACATACTTAGGAGGCCAGCTAGTCGTCTGCCACACCGACCACTGTTTGCCGACGCTGCGACCGACTGATGCAAGGTGCGAGGTGGACAGATGATGACGTGGCGTAGAGAAATGAAAACATTCACGAAGGAGTTTGCCGATGCAGGTTGGGTTCGTCACCCAGATTGGGGTCCTCGCGACTCATAGAGTCCGTGGCTGGAGACGTTAGGTGAGATGGCGGCTAATCAGCCTCAGCAGTGTGAATATTGTTATTTGGCCAAGTTGTCTGTGAAGTGAGGAGCAGTGGAGACCGTGAAGAAGCTGTCTTGCCGATGACACCTTACTTTTCTTTGTAGCTCGGTTGGTTGTTCGTGAGGTGAAGGTACCTTAATGCTGGATGTTTGAATATATGTACGTTTGTTTGGTAGGTAGGCCCTTTTCCTCCCCTTTTTTATAGGCTAGGATTTGCATCATTTTTCATGTTTGTATGGCACTTACGCAGCAGTGAGAACCACTGATGTATTGCTGTCTTTGATGATGGTAAAGCAGAAGAATTAGAAACGGTGTGAATACAAGCAGGCTATTGACTGCGGCACATCGCTGTTGCGTACAGCGTTTCTAGCCAGCGGTTTGAACACATTCGATGTCAACTTCATTCATCCACCCTACGTATCGTTATTCAACTGACCGAGCGACCGGTGTTTTACGTCCGTAAGTGTACCTCTTCGTATACTGCTTGCAGTAAATATTAACTGCTATGTGTTCAGTATGCCATAAATCTTTATTCTCCCATTACATTTTCCTTACTGACATGATGAACTACGATTTGTTTGTTTCTGCACCACTTATTTTGGCTACAGGTGTTCTTGCCTTGTTAGGTATCATTTGGTAACGGTTGTTCTCTGTGGATAGGACTCTAGTTATCTGTGAGATATTTATGTCAAATACTTATGTACAGAATCCGTTCAAGCTGAGAAAAACACTCAGTATTTTGTTTCATTCCACCCGAAGCAGAGAGTTTACGGCGACCTTGATAAACTGCGTGTGACCATGGTTCATTACAGATTATGTGGAAGTTTTTCAAAGCAGTTAGTAGATATTGTTTGCATGAACCAGTTAGTCACGATTTGCTATACTCATTGTGGCAAAAACGCATTGAATGTTCATTGGTGCACAAATAAAGTGTAGTCAGTCCGATTAGTCAGGTTTGAAGCATACACAGATAACATACCTCATGCCTCTGGTTGACTGATTTCGATAATTTTTCAGCAGTTGTGGTAATCCAAGCAAAGCTTCAGTGAAGAGTGCGGCAAAGCCGAGAAAAGCAACGAACAGTTGGGAGTCGGAGAACAGATAGGTGATCATCGATGCGACCAACGTGAAAAGCAAAGTGAACATGAGATAGCTGGAGAAATCGGTCCAGTGCCAAAAGTGTTCGATTGGTGCACCTATGGAAGGAAATGAGGCAATAGGCGATTCGTGATAGTCGACTTATAGGGCACACGCAATTACATAAGTCGGCTGAGGGTGACAGTAATCCCCCAAATAAGAAACACCATTCAGGGAACGCAGCGACGTTTCCTTTTTAGAGGTGGCATTCTGATCTTGTCGGACCTGGTGGAGGGGTGCGTGACACAATGAGCAAGACAACTTGGAAGAACCGTCAAAACAGGCATTTGTTGAGGATTAGTATTGAGATCTCAGTAAGATGGTTCTTAATATCTGAATTTTCTGTAGGCTTTCTAGAAAGAAGTATACTAACGAATGACACGCTTTTATAGGTTGTTGTATCAAGTATATAGCCCACAACTAATGAAGGATCGCATAGCGAAACAGACAACAGTATAATCTACAAACGGTTTGGACAAGAAGATCAAAACCAAATTAATTGGTGGTATGCCAAACGGTATTTCGCGTCGTGCAACGCATTGGCCACGTTAGCTTTGATTGTCCGTCACAAAATGTCCCTCTGCGTAAAACAATGAAAGTAAATTTAGTATAGTTTGCATCTGCACAATGGAGAAAAGTTTCGCAGAACTTAGGCGAGTATTAATAGGATGTTTTTGCACCGAACAGTCGAAAACACAGCACTCAAAAAATACGAATGACCATTTTAACTAACATGGTCGGGTGAGGAAAAAACACTCTTCTCAGACATAGTCAGTTGTCTTGGAAATGGCATTTTTTGATATTTATTGTCTGAAACCTGATCACTGCTCAGTTGACTGACAAAAATCTTAACTCCTCTCACCGATAGGTACGGTGTTCGTCAATGACGTAATCTAACCGATTCCGAAGGTGTTCAACAGAAGTGAGATTTGATGACCAGGGGAACGTTCCGTTTGATATAATAGATCTAGACCAAACATAACATGACAAAAACCACGACAACTCATGTTATTTATTTTTCCGCTAACATTGAGTGTCAATTCAGGCATTTATACTCCACAGTGGTACAGATCGACACAGCAAAAAAACACCAGATCGGGATGGCACCCAAACTACTGCGAACGGCTTCGGTGACTAACCGCAGCAGGTATAGATCGCCTTGTTCTCTAATGATTTTCCTTCTCTTTCGTTTCATTCTTTATGACTAATGACTTCGGTTACAAGATAGCTTAATACCCATTCCGTTGTGGTGGTCCGAAGAATCCTTTTAAAAAACAGTGATTCAGTGTTTCTATTGGCTCATACGGAACGCGACAATCGCTGTTGCCACTGGACATTATATATCATGTAGGTTTTCCGTGAATGAACAACGTCCCCTGAATCAACCCATTCAATCAAGTACAAAAGTATACTTTCGATGTAGTGTCAGCGAACGACGTCAATGTCAGAAGATGAGGACCACAAAGTAAGGATGCACGGGAGGAGCGTTCCGATTTAACAAAAAAGAAATCATAATTGTGTACATCTGATGTCGCCAACCGGAGACGTGACGATAACAAGCTTTGAGATGAAAAAAACGGTTATGTGAGCTGGCTACAAACAGCGGACCCTATACATCAGATAATGTACTTATTTGAACACGTCGTCTACATATAAAAATGACCACCAAAAACGAGTGGCCAACCAAGACTTATCTCTAGGAGAGAAGAACTATTTGGCGCACAAAGGATGCTGATAATTAAAGAAACAAAATATCCAACTGACTTAGCAATTATTTAGACATGACAGGTGAATAAATGAACACAGACTGGGACAAAAAAAAACTTTCACAATATGAGCTAGAGCTCATAACTGATGAACGGTTTTTGGATAAATTCAGAATAAAGACTGGGCGCTAAGCAAAAAATATTCCAGTGAAAGTTAACTATGTAACTATAGCAATATACCGATTCCCATCGGCCGATGTCTTGTTTGGTCCACTGGAAAATGTGTCGCATGTGTGGAGTTCATAATATTGATTGTTGAGCCAATGATGATACTCGAATTCTTGTCGCTTCTTGAGTTCGACCGTACCAATCAGTGATAACCATAGTTTACATGTAATGTCGCTGTAGTATTGGTGGATGATTCCGACTTCGTTGGTAGATATGAATTTGCGCTTGCCCAAGGCAATAATTATTTCATTTCTTATAAGTAGTTTGGCAGATTTATGAATTTTAGATGAGACCCAACTGTGAAGAGTCAGGGCTTTGGCTGGATTCGAACCAGCGACAGAAACACCATGCCTCTACGCAGCAAGCGCTCTACCAAGCCATGACTTTTCACAGTTGGGTCTCATCTAAAATTATTTCATTTACCGATACAATATTTATTTATCAGCCATTTGATTCTACGATCAAAGTTTGCGATGAAGCAACTGCGAATGGGTACGAGTGATATCAATAGCTTTAATCGTACAAGAGACTGAAGGGGCCAGCATAAGAGCTTGCTGGGCTGTTCGTATCATGAAAGTCGCCGATTACAACAGTTATAAATATGAGCCAAAATGAGAACAAAATTGATCGTTAGATGATGGATGGGATAACGGCGCTGTAGCTTCACACTCTGGCGATCAGAGTCAATGCGAACTGGTGGGCATCGTACCCAGCCAAACAATGAGGCATTTACAAGTGATATAAACAGTCCACATCGGTCCTATTTTTCACGTAAAAGCTAAGTCCGTGAACTAGTATGCATAAAATAAGCATAATTCATTGATTATTTCATGTCATCCTATCCACCCAACATCTCAAGACAATACAGCCGGATAAACATGTGAATAGGCCATTTTCATTTAAAATTCACAACATCACAAGGACGATGCGTGGAACAATCATAAATTCTTGGTGCATAGAGAACAGCCAGAACATGGATAAGAATGGCTGTTAAGGAAAAAACAGGTCGTCCGCAACCATTATCTTGCGAATGATTGCGGAGCCATAACTGGCAATACAATATTTAGCGGGCAAAACACATTTAAAATTCATACAGACTGAACATCACCCACAATTGATCGCAGCTGTCGCATTCCCATAGACTTTCCAGTCGGCCCATTTCGGAAAGAAGCACTAGACTTGAGTTTTGTTCTTCTTAGAGCAGCTCGTCAGTAGTGCATATCATCGCCACTGCCGGGACTTGAACCACGGACACGCTGTTCATGGGGCAACCGTGTTTACTACTGCGCCATTGACCTCACGTTAGGCACGACCGGATTATCATATGTGAACACTCAACCACTTTCGCCTGTGAGTAACGATCAGGTTGCCCGATCGCCTCGATAGGAAACACAGTTACTGTCTGTTAACTCCAATCGATGACCCCTCGACTAGGACTTCTCTCCAAGTTGAAATCACAGAAATTATTGACTTGTTGAGCGGTATTTGATTACTGATGAATAGTAGGGGATTTGGTTTATTTCAAGTTGAACATCACCCACAATTGATCGCAGCTGTCGCATTCCCATAGACTTCCCAGTCAGCCCATTTCGGAAAGAATCACTAGACTCGAGTTTCGCTCTCATGGGTCGACTGGAAAGTCTATGGGAATGCGACAGCTGCGATCAATTGTGGGTGATGTTCAGTCTATATGAAAATCAAAATCCCCTACTACACATTTAAAATTATTGAGAAGAACGAAAGTTTTAAGGTAGAGAATATGGAAAAAAAGGTGACAGGCTAACAATGAGAAGCTGGAAAAAGCAGCGATATGCAGAGAATGGTCACAGTCAAACGTAAGCGGCGACGACTTCAAATTATATACTGTAAGATATTGACTATCACATAGTAGCAAGAAGCCGTTCAATAAAGTACGGTCTTTATTGTCCAACTCTCTCGTTCCTACGCCACACGCGCGCTTGTGTTTATGGACCAGAATTTCAATCCACAACGCAGCAGCGGTTTCTACTCATACACCATGTGCACTTCTGTCTGGTTTGTGTATATGAATGACGCCTTCTGTCGGGTTTTTCTACCTCCTATTCATCGTTCGTTCGTTCGTACGATTTCGTTGCGCAATGGCTCGCCCGGAAGCCCGTGCTGTCCGCGATCCATGTGCTGTGTGTTTTGACCATATCTTACTGCTGTATTGAGGTATCCCATCGAGTGTTGGGATAATCACGCCTCCGATCTGGTCATGAATCATATTTTGCCTGTCATGTCTCGTCCGTCGGTCTGATTTAGCTCAGCGATAGCTCGTCCGGTTGCCCGTGCTGTTCGCAATCTGCTCTCTGTGGGCATTCGAACATATCTCACAGCCCCATGGAGGTATTCTACCGAATGTTGGAATACTCGCGCTCATCACAATATGACACGCAAGGTCACACAAAGAGACAGGCTGTCAGGCTGCTTAAACACTTGTATTGTGTTTAACCAAATGCAGTGGCACCTCCACGTTGATCTAGTTCACTTCCTTTTTCCAAAGCAGTTTACAACTTGTGACAAAATCACCCACAAAATACTTCCTAACTATTCTCATCCACTATATATCTTACTTATTTAATGTGGTCATTTTTCGTGATCCATTTCTTGTAGATAGTTCTCTCTTGTATTCCTGCCATCTTTGTGACAAAAAATTGTTCTTAATGAATTCGAAAAACATTTGCATAAAGCAAAACGTTAAACAATGGTATTCGAATACGAGTGATGAATGGCATAAACAAATAGGGTGCATACAACGTGTGTTTCAAAGTGCTGGTTATGAGATGAGGTTTCAACGATACGGTGATGATATCACTCTTATGGAATAGTCAATCAACAATGGGCTCTCATTTTCCGGGGGGAGGGAGTTGACTACTTAATTGACCAACAATGCTGAAACAGGACTTTATTTTAAACAACTTTTTTCCACTATTTGTGTACGCATACATGGCCTCAGTTAACTAGGTGAGGATACGATGCGGTAAAATCTCATTTAACTTGACTTGACAGTGAGTGAGGATATGTAATTTGCTAAATAAGTCAAACCGTTTAGTTGACAAGCTGAAAGAACTACAATACTCGAGAATAGATGAGAAAATCGTCGGGAAAGTAGCCTGTTATGAGTGTAAAAACCTTTCTATACAGTAACAATAAAGTGAGAAGTAGAGGAGTTATATCTAACGAAAAGTTAATGAAGAGAGTGAGTCCAGTTGACTGACTGGATGCCATTCTGATTTAACGCGGCAAAAACGCGTTGATTACCTGTAATCAGAATAACATGCTTGAACGATCCGAGATCAAATGTCATTAGCAGCGTGCGTAAGCTGTACATCACTTCCTATGATGTGCATTCGTTGTTGAACAGTCAGCTCATTGGCTAGATGATCGAAAGTGCAGAAGGAAACAAAAATCGTGTTCGTTTCCTGGGATAGCGATCCAGTGACTCACTTAGCTTTTGGCTGGAGACGGTACGGAAGACACGGATGGTTGAATCCAGTGTTGAGTAGTTCAGAGACGGTTGATGGAATGAAGTAGCGAAAACCGCAAAGAAACCGACTCGTATAGGATGCCCTACATCGTCCAATGGTACTCAGCTGCTTGTTAGCCAAGACACATTTTTTTTGAAAATGACACTGAATGTCTGTATACAGGAAACTGCTTCTTTCTACGAAGGAATCCAAAGGAAACGACTCAAGAAGTACTTCTGCGAAGTGTGAAACTGTTCCGTATTAGGTACCTCTGTTGAGGAAACAAGTCTCTCAGAGTCATACAGGATAAATTTTTGATGACCCCTAATGTATCCGGTTCCTCCCAGAAAGAAACGGCGCGGCAGTCATGCCGGATCAACCTTAGTGGAATTAGGCGTTGTCCTCAGGATGGACCACGGGCAATCTTTACACACCGTTCGGGCAAAACAAAAGTTGATCAACACCCGATTAGAGAATCTGGAATGAAGTTTGTTCCGTAACAGTTTGGTTCCATGAACCAAGCCAAACAAATGCCACCAAATTACCACTGAGACGAGTGAGCACTACTCTGCATACGTGACCTTCTGTAGGCATGAATATGTACAGGATATCAGAGAATTTGGTTTTGAAGCTGAACACCGTGAATTATTAGTCGAATTGACGCAGTTACAGCATGAATCAGCGGATCTTTCATAGGAAAACAAAGAAGTAACCCAAATGTGATCAATATTTCTGGGTTCCTCAAAACAGAAACTAACTGAATGACATTCTTTATACGGGCATTCCAAAATTCTTCTGAGCCCAAATAGGCCAATCGTAATGTTATTCTATTGGTTGAAAGTTTTCGGGTCCGAATGATCAATATTTGAATCTTGCCTAACCCTAGACAGTCTGATAGTATTTAGGCAGCACTTGGCTATATTATTGCACAGAATGGTACGATATTGATTAGTCATTGTTCTCTTTACCTTTTGGCTAGAAAGGAGTGTAAATATTGAAGTTATTTTCTTGGATAAGTACGTAGGTGGAACAAATTGTTATCTACAATCAGTCGACGGTATGCTTTCGACTTGTAGTACCGTAACATGCTGAGAGTAGTAGTATCAACCATAAAAGCATGACTACTTTACGGGTTCAGATAAAGTGGCGCTATCCCACTCTGTGTCACACTTACATCGACTGGATTTCAGAAATGAAATACTCTCCTCCCCAAGAAGAAACACCTTCATCTAAAATATACTTGTTCTTCTCGGGGTGTTGGGCTGGAACCATATGATGATAGTGAGGTCCCATCAAACTTGCCTCTCTTTCATGATGCTCAATTGTTTCGTTTGTTCTTCTTCTCTTTCCTACATTTGTACTTATGTATTACTCTACTACTTTGTGGATCATTGTCAGGACCAACGGTAGCCGAAGTTATGGTACCTAGGGGTACGGCTCAAGAACGATAATGACTAAAGTATTGCATGCTTTTTAAAAAGAAATAAACTATCCAGCGGCCTTAGTCTGCAACTTGCTGTGGTCCTTATGAAATCATCATCGTGTGATAAAGCAATGCATACCAAGGCAAACAACAGTAATATTTGCATGTCATTCAGACAAAATCAGCATTACACGGTCCAATATTTGCCACTGTGTGATCGTACCATTACACATGGACTGAGATACTTTCAATCTAGTCAGGTCTAGACGAAAGCCGAATAATGACTGTTTGAACTTCGAGAGTCCTTGATTGGTGTAGGTCCTGTATTTCCTGAGGATATCGAGAGTAAATGTGGGATTTTTGAGTTGCAGGTATGGCTGCGCAGTTCAGCCGGTACAACGCAAGCCAAGTATGAGCAGTTGGTTTTTGTGGTAATACCAATTAAAACAAGCTTCCTAAGAAGTGATCTTGAAAGGGTGAACAAATGGTGGTATATTGTACGATCTTGCCCTGATTGATTTAACTACATGTTACCAAAGACATGCCGAAGAAATGAAAATTATAATACACTCGTCAAATCGATACTGACAACTATTGGTGTATAACTACAATGCTGCTGCTGATGATGACAACAGGCTGCAGAAACAGATAAACGAAGTCAGATGGAAGTGGTTGGTTGGCAGCATCTGAAACGGATTAGCCTATCACAGTGACCGAAGCCAAAGGACGTCTGCGCTTTAAACCATCGCCCCAAGTGGTTTGCGCTGCACCACTTGCAGTTCCACCCACACACCACGTATCCAGTGTAAACCCGAATGAATAAGATCAGTAGGTGTATGAGTGAGGCCTCTGTGTCCAGTCGACTAATGCTGGCTAACCAATTGAATGGCTAGCACAGAAAGGAAATCCTTATCTCTCGGAAAATAAACAGTGAGAGAGACTGCAATGACAAGAACTATACTAAGAAAAAAGATATGTAAAATGTAATACAAGAAGCATTTCAGTATACCAGTGCATGCTAATCCATTCCAGAGAAGATAACGTTGAAAAACAAAACTCAAAGTTGAACTACGAAAAGATCAAGCGAACGATTCATCATTCAATACACCAACAAAGCTCAAGAAAAGAATGGGTAGTAGATTGCAGATACCCATGTTTCTGAAAAGAGGAGCAGATTAGTTGCCGAACGACCGTAATCTTGGTAGATGCATTAATTAAAAGTAGATTGGATATGCTGATATGACCTACATGAGCTTAACGTACTCGTTCTCTCTTCGCCGACGATGCACTATGAGTACGCTGGTGACCTACTAATCCCAGACGGCCAGCGCATTCGCGGCCGCACACATCGCAACGCCATATAGTCATGTCACCACGACCTATGGCACCGATGGTTCCCTTATGTACCGCGAGTTCTTGTTCTCGGCCGCTCAATAACTGCTCGCTGAACTCGCGGACGCCCGTCCAAATCGTATTCCTCCAGGCAGTCCGGTTCAACGCTAAGTCTTCCCAACATCTAAAATCAATTTTACAACGTGAAAGACTTACCTGCACGATGGAGGTGGTTACATGAATATCGACATACATACGCCTTTCGAATTTATTTAACTCAACATGCAGATAACGTTAATTTTGCACAATGATTGATGAATGCCCGCACAAGCTTAACAGTTC
>LUCH01006459.1:18703-29419 GCA_013368495.1 Paragonimus heterotremus
AACAGCGGGTGGGTGACACTGAACCAGAACTGGTACGTTTTCCGGAAAAAAAGATGCCAACCTTCCTCCAACTCCCAACCTGGAGGACCAGGAAACTGGTTTGTCAGACCTCAGCGCACAGCTGAAACAATCACCCTCCATTATCTGCGCACCATATAAGTACTTTGTAGTTTTCGCCTTGGTCGCACACGTCTTGAGGCGGAACAAAGGCGTTTTTGAACACGTCTTTTGGCTTGTCTTGTGAGCGGATACGGGGACAGTCGCGGTTTATTCGGGATCGAGATTTTCGTGTTAATTGTTACCGGGAAGAGAATGTGAATTCTGCCAAGCGCACTATGATATCAAGGACGAACCAGGGTATCCTTAAAAAGGTTTACAACACATAACCGAGTTCAGTGATGAGAACGTTACTGAATTCAGAATGAACTGTTTGTGCACTAAGGAGAAGTAAGTAAACGTGGCAATGAAGGCAATATAGAGGCTGTTTGGCAAATGTCACCTTATTTCCACTAATAATTCTGTTGTTTGTTTACTAGATATAGTCGTCGTGACAACGAACTTCTGAATTAAGGCACAGGGGCCCCATCCTCTCATATCAAAAAGGGCCGTAATGACTTGCCTCAATGGAATTCTATCGCAGTGAAAATTCTAGCAACCTCGATACTTCATAGGATTTCTTCGTTTTCAGAAATTCAAACAAGAACAAATCAGTTTCCGCCCTGACCGTGGCTGCATCGGACGGTTTCCCCACTTCCCATTAAACACTAGAGTTTGGACAATTTTATGGAGACAAATATCGGTTATCGCCTGAGGCACTTGTGGAGTGTTCGATTCTGTTGGTATAGTTTTTATCAGTATTGATCTTTCAAAGAAGGATACATCTGATGAATATGTTAAACACACACAAACTTTATACAGATGGATATCAATGAGAGTGAATATCTACGAGACTTTCGCTTGACAGTGATGCAGTCCAGACGGCCAAAAGTGAGTTGTAGCTTCAGCTCATCAAATATACTCGTTGCACATAAGTTAACCCCGGATTGCTATCACATTCTTACGTTGCCTTACCCACACTGTCGTTTCCAACGAATAAACCGTAGTGATTCGAGTTCCACAAATTTACACTGTCACGTTGCGAAATGACGATCCTGTATTTGTGCCATCTCACGAAACACTTTCAACCCTAAGTGACATTTCCGCTACCCCTTTGGATCCATTCCAGGAAAATGTCGAAACAGACCTCCGGCGCTGTTTCATAACAACTAACCTATGAAAGCGGTAGTAACCCGTAGGCCATTTTGTGTTGGTTTTGACTAGCTGACTAATACTTGCCAGCCAGGCTTTTCTCTTTAGTTACTTGGAATGAAGGGGCTGAGACAGAGAGAACAGCGGTTGAGAAAACGGGAAACTCACAACAACCACGACGCTTGAGTAACTTCAGCGGTTGTTGTGGTAACAGAAGCAGTAGGAACTCTCCAACAGGGTTTAATATAACTCGAAACCGGACTACGAACACAAGTGAGCCCCAATGTTCTGTGGCGAGAGGGGTGGAAAATTCCATACAGTTCATTTACAACGCTAGTGGAGTGGACCTAAGAGAAACCTATCTTTAAGTAAGCACTGCACAGGACACTAAATACACGTGAACAGCTCCTGCAATGTAACCGGTTGCTCTTCAGTGTAAAGCTGGATCCCATGATCTTTCAACAGATGACGTGCACAACATCGAACTGTGCAGAAGCCTATGTTGACGACACTGTCACCAGTGAATAGTTCAGGCACCACAAATTATTGTAGTGTCCGCAGGAATCGAAGATTGTGGTCTCCACTGGCGAGCAGATAAATGCAGCTGATATGCCGTGTCAAATATCCTGGTGTCATTAGCGACGATCAGACTTTATAAATTTAGAATTAGTTCAACGGATGCCTGTTTTATCAAACGTTCCTACTCGGACTGAGGTGCCATTAAAACACAACTGAACCAACGCTTCAACAGCTCGATCGCACTCTTAACACTTGAACTGTTTGTTAGAGTGAATAAAAATGTAACATACAATCAACCATATTTCCGGTCTGTATCGATAAACTGCCTGAAGTGTCAGGTCTAACGGGGCATAGGTGAATTCACGTGTTGAATGTATGGCTGAAGACTTTTCAAAAAAACTTCGGAAACGTCTACCAAAATAACAGCCATTCATTATTTTTTCCAAGCATATTCGCAACCATCAAGTAAGTCCGCTGAGTGCGTTATTTACCATTGTCTTCATATCCAGTGTTTTTTTGTTTCATTTCTCATGATACTTTTTGTCCGGCGTTGTGTGTCACATGCCATACATCCTGTCTTGAACATTCGACTCATTTTCTCGCCCGTTTCGACGCATTACACGATACTCAAATGAGAACTTGCAAAGAACGGTGGACATTAATGGTTCCCCACCTGTGTCAGATAGGAAATGTTGAACCGTCGGCTGGATATCGGTTGGTATAGAACAAGCCAGTTAAAGCAAAGGGCAGCGTCTCTTATCGTCATCAGGCTGAAAGGAATGCTATCACGGTACCATCCTAGAAGGGAGCGGTGTTGTAACCCAGCGTTTGTTGACCTGTCTGCTGTAAGGTGTGTAAAATAGTTCTAAAAATTACAACTGCTCAAAGTGCACGAGCATCTTTAGTTAGTACTAACTATATAATTCTGTGGAAGGTGTAGAAACAGGAGCAGCGATTACTGACTCCAAACGTATGCGCCCGGTACCTCAAACAGCTGGAACCTACTCACTGGGCATATGGACCAACTTGGTTTCTGACTCTCCGTAACAGGAGGCAGGCGTCCTAGCAACTCTGTTGGTTTTGGAATTTACAGCTGGGCAATTCCGCCACATGAGATCTACCTCCCATTTAAGTTTCCAAACTATCAGACTACTTGCACCACACCCTTATGTACGTGAGGTGCATTAGGTATCCTGTGGCACTCCATTCGAAGGACGTACAAACAATATAACGGGCTGCCAGCCCATAAGATAATAAGAACGTCGTATGATTTGCGAGGTAGATGTTTTGAACAAAAAGGCTACAAATGGAGCCTTGCAAATCAACTGAGTTCTTCGGTCCGGGAAGCTGAGAAGTATGCTGTCTACAGGACAAGCATGAACCTAGTGACGACCGTGAATTCTGTTTCACGCTTTAACTTTTATTTTCTAATCCATGCGTTATCACCCTGTTTCGTTCTGATGGCAGGTTCCATCGCACCAAGGCAACCTATTTCAATCGCCAGCCGGTTAACTTCACTGGATAATGACTCTTTCGCTTTTACACACCCGAGAGAGATGCCGCAAGTGCCGCTTGCGACGAAAGTAGCAAACACCACGATGGCGCATCAAATAACACGATGACCTTTTCCTAACAGTTACAAACTGCTGCTTCTCGGATATTATTTGAGCATGTCACTCGCAACGCACGAACGCTTGAGCACACAGGTCGACAGATAACTCCTGCGAGTATATCGGATATATACCTAACACATGAAGACCGCATGCGCCACGATATAGGGAAAAGAATATTACGTATGGCAGAAAAAAAATGCAAGGGGAGAAACAAAAAAAAATTACACCGATGCTCACAGAGATTCAGAACATGGCCGCCATCGACTTCTGTTCTTCATTGTCGGGAGAACGATAACTTCTGATACATCCTGGTCGTTTATGCCGCGGAAGGAGGTTGAATCGAAGGACCCCACCCCGACTCTCTGATTCAAAAGTCTGACCTGCGAGACAACAGGATACAGGGTTTTCTTGGGGGAACCCTACCCGGAGCCAATGACTCAAGAGTCTGACTCACTTGGCAGTGAGGGACTTGCCTAGCCCGACGGCGCAGTGAATAAGACATTGATGTCTCATTCTGAGCACTGCTGCGCGCAATGGATGTAGTCGAAGAGACATCAGACTTTTGGGAGATACCAAATGTTTTTCGACAGTATTGGATAATATACCGGCGGTCACGATCAATCGTTGGGCGATCGGAGTGCTCTTTGTTTGAGGGTACCTTTTCTAATCCCCTTCTTCCTGATACGTAAGACAGCCCATAGGATCGTGCCTCACTACCTAAGCACTCCTATGCGGTCAGTAGTGGGACATACAATCCTATGAGTGTAATTGCTTTTAATCTGACTGCTCGCCTTTGGCCTGTCTGACAAGGTTGCATCCGGAAGGAGTGGGGTCCTAGTCAGCATAGCCCGCCGGATCGAAATAGTACACAAGCCCGACCACCTAGGCAAGGTAGCAGTATAGGTCGAGGATTGACCATATGACTGTCAACTACCGAAACAGTGGTTAGTTCTGAGGTAGTAATTCAACCCAGATCGTCTGTCTGGACCTCGACAACGCATTGGTATGTGTCACGTTCGTTTCACATTTCCTTGTAGTCAAACACAAACTGATGTAATTAGATCAACAATCACAAGTGCCATACACATACCAGATCGCGTTTGTCTATGGTCTAAATCTTTACTCACAGCCGGCGGATGATAAATAAGAGTGAAATAATTTTTCGTTCAGCTGCCAGCATCTGTTTCGTCACTGGAACCCCTTAACGCCTGCTGGAATATTTCAATCAGCAGTAGGTACAATTCAGCTTGCAAGACTAAACAATTGGCCATCCACAAGCAACTGAGGAGAGCGTAAAGCTCGGCGGAAAAAACGCACTACCTAAGTGGAACAAGCCACCACTACAGGGCCTTTCTACCTGAGAAGTTAGGTATGTATGAGACGATCTGCAAACCTAGTCGCGAGCTCATATGTAAAGTGCAGGGACACTGAGAACGTTGGAACGAGTACAGTTGACCATAGTTCAGCTAGCCGTCGAAGCTGTTGATTAAACTACTGAGCATTTCTTGCCTCTTTAGTCTGCGCACTTTCCTCCGCCCTAGGAAACAGAAGTCTCAGTTGAGATCACTTACAACATGGTTGTTTGTTTGCAAGATGTAGGCGCCTTGATGTTGTATGTTTGAACGTAGACGTAGCTATTTTTAGCAGTTAGGCCCTTCCCGTCCTTTCCTTTTTATTTTTTTCCTAAACAAGGTTTTTTCTCTGTAGTTGGGTGGCAGTTAAGCATCAGTGTAAACCACTGATGTATTATTGTCTATGATGATGATGAAGTAAAAATCTCGAAACGTCACAAGGCACGTGGCTCGAACGAACTCTTTCTTGACCTTTCATAGATGGGAGTTCAGCCCTGAACAAAGAGCTGATGGTCTGCTTCGGGAACTCTGGGTTAGCAGTCATTCCTAATGATGGAGACTTGAGTATCATCCCCATTTTAAAAAGCACGGAGGAATTGACCTAATGCTGACAGCATCGAAACCGCCTGTAGTCACTACGCCTCACAGACCAAGCGCAACAAACGAACAATCTATTGGAAAGAAGTAAATTGGATTTTATCTTCGCAGTAGCTACATTGACCACACCATCATACCCTGACAGGTGTTTGGAAACTGCAACTCATAAAAAAGGTCGACAATGGTCTTTCTAAGCACCAAAAGGATCTTTGATTCAATTCAGTGAAAATGCACTTTGAGACTGCCTGTCAAGAAAGGATGTGCTTAGGAAATGTGTTAATACCTTGAAAAATATTTACCGACAGACCCCAGACCGGAGTAGGACGTATGGTAGCTTATCACTGACCTTTCATATCACAATTCAAGTGTGATCAGATAGTTCAGCTTCCCTCTTTCTGCTCAACATTGTAATGGGCAAGATTCTAGAGTGACGTGACAGACTGTAAATATGATAATGAATAAATTTTGTCAGGCGCGACGTTTTGAGACTTAAAGCATGCAGAAGACACCGTTTTGATTTCTGAAGGTTTGCTAGAAGCCCAGAACGTTTTAGACAGATTAGGGGTTTCAGTACGTCAGTCTTTCATGTGCTTCGCATGCTCTAATTGCATGCTGCGAGATTGGCAGGACTTTGCGCTTGTCCTCACCCTTAATGACGAGCCATTTGGAACTGCATCAGCACTGTCAGAATGTCCGATGAAATAACAAATCGAATGTCTAACGCTCAGAAGCCATTTATCAACCTATGCTGCTCGTGACATCTACATGATCTGAGTCCTATTGTGAAAGACCGGATTACAACGCCACTGTAGAACAGTCTTATTGTACAGCTGTGAAACCCGGTCCATCTGTCCGGAATATGCTCACAATGTCCGTTTTCGGTCACCAGTGTCCTCAGAGCATTAGCAGTGTTTACTGGTAACACCGTGTCAGCAATGACAAAGTTTGCCGACGTACCTTTGGGACGGATAGACTGTTTCTCGATGAGTACGGTGATTTTGTCCCACAGACTTTGTTGGCTTGATCGAATTTTATGAATCCCAACTCATCACTTGTCACATCGTGTCGTGTTTGGAAGTGGCGAGCTAGGCTGGAAGCGACAGTTTTGTGGCTAGTACATGATATAAGTTCAAGGCACGAGAACACTGTCGTTGAAGCTTCCTTCATGGCTTTTCCGGCTTCCTGATTAGGTTCTGAAGGGTAATAAAGATCCTTGCTCAGAAACGATGTCTGATATGGCGCATGTGTTACTGACCCCTATGTCTATTCTTTATACTCTACGTCTTCCTCTCTTTTTTCACCTTACACAAAGGACAATTTTCTCTTCTTTATTGTGGAACGTTTATCATGTTATGCTGGAAAGGAAGTTTGATTACTTACTCGCGTGTCAAGTCACAGTATGGTGTGAATTAACCTGCGCACAATTTCGGTAAAAGCAGTTCGCAATGGCTAGTTCTGTGCTTCTCCAGCCAACATTTCAATCGGTGTCATTTATAGCGCGAGGCGTGACCATTCGCATATTCTGTCCAACAAAGATTCGCCCACAGCTCTCAACCACTTTCTTATTAGACATAATTTCTCGTAAACTTGTGGCTCGTGACCAAGTGTGTCGTGCATAAAACTGAGACATAATTGCACCTATATTTGCTAAGCATTTGCTCGGCCTGTTCCGGTAAAACTGATCGGGTACTGACGACTAGAAAGATGAAGAGGGGTTGTTCTGGGCGAAGCCGGGATAACATCGACGGGCAATTGCGCACCAGAGACCCATATATGAGGAGGCAGAGAACAAATGAGTTCACACTGTCTGCTTGCGTCTCAGATGATTTTGACATCGGTTGTAAGGCTACACCGAAACAGACAAGAGCCGGTATGAGTGTGCATAGAGCCTTCAGATTTACCCAAGTCTTGATACGAGGACCTACCACCGTCAAACACGCGCACGAACGTCAGAAATTAGATTATCTGCACAGCCTATAATGCACAGCTAACCTGTTTTGTCATAGAGATTAACTAAGTCCAGAAGACCAACAAGACAAGTAAGATTAGTAGTTTGTGAAAATAAACACAGAAAAAGTAAACGGAATACAACTTGCCAAACATGCTGTTTGGCGATGGACTTTTAGTGTACAAAGCTTTGAGTCGCCATTCACACATATACGCGAGCTCGGACCAATATAACAGGCCAACGAGATTGGAGACTGGATGTTAATTGAACTAAACATAAGAGTGGTTTTGTGTTATACTATAAATGACATCAGCACTAAGGTTAACTAGGCAGGCTGGGGACTAGCTATTTACGTGTGTGTGTGTGTGCAGATTGACTGGCGCCGCGAAGTTCATGAGATTGTAAAAAATAGACCAATTAACCAGGTCGTGTTAAGAGATCATTTGGAGTGAAGTCAACACTAACCGTCTTTTCACTTGTCCTTTAACCACTGCATAGCATTACCAAATGGGTGTGAAAAGACAAGTGCTGTCTACCCCCAACCGAGTTGTAGTCGGTGGACTGGAAGTTAACGCCCACTTAGATCAAACATAAATAAGAGATTTGTAAGCCAGATCGCGAGACAGGATTGCATGTTCTTAAAACGAAACATTCACCTTATGCTTTTCATCGATGTATTTGGGCTGGACAGTCAAAAATGTGTGATGATGGGGTTGAATTAACAATCATGCTCGAGAGCAAGAAGTGGATCGCCCATATACGAATGAAAAGGCAGGCAGCGGATTGAATTTTCCATTGTAATATGGTGTAACTGAATATGATAGTTTAGTGTTACGTATCCAGAAATATCAGTTCAAACTGATAAGCGGAAAAAAGTCGGATAATGAAGGCAAACGACCCTAGGTACAATACGCAACCATCAGTTTGGGAACTACTTTACACAGCATGCCACAGACATGTCGGTGAAATATTCACGCATCTTACTTTTACAAAGACATTGTGATACTAACCCTTGGATTCCGACGAGGATAGGTTAAACCAGTCACCTTCGGTCTGTTCAGGTTCACCCTGTACCGACCGACATTCAGTCAACCGCGCTATTGGTGCAGCAACTTAGATGCCGCAGATGAAGGAGCACTAGTGCCCACAGTTTCTAGTGAGTCCCAAGTTGAGTACCTTCCTTCGATGGTGTCGAAACAACTGATAAAACGTTCGAGTGTTTGAGACGAGGAGACTACGGAACGTTTGCGAACGACATCTATTACGAAACTGTAAATATTCGTAATCGGGAGGTTGTGCTACATACGCAGGGTTAGCTCGGAACGTAAACATGTGACGATGAGCGAAATTAAAAACTGTAAAACATGGTGACGGGCAACGTTTAAATCTGAAATAAAAGCCTATCTGTTGCTTTAAAAAAAATTTTGTACGTTTACTTTTGAAAAACAAGACGACATACTTACAGATAGGTAATACCACCGTTTTAAGAAACGCTTTGACCCATACACTGTAGAGCAAGAACGAGTAGTAGTGGAAAATTCGAATAAGGTAGACCAGGAATTAATGAGAGACTCACTCGAAGTGCTGGCCAGGACGTCGGTGACTAAAGGCTGCATGGCCGATGATTGCGAAAGTAACTCGGGGAACTCATAGTAGGTAGAATTGAGGAGATCAATGGAAATGATCCGGCGCATTCCTACGGGGTTTGTACTATAAGCTCAATCACCCCTTTTGAAATGCTTTTAAAAGCCTTTCATAAAAAGACTCTAGGAAATATCATTGATCATCTGTAGGCACAAAACGGGTTTACATTGATGGGTAGCTTGAGAAACAGAAACTCTGCGATTTTTAGTGACAGTTAACGAGAAAGGATGTATCTGAACGGCGAGCTTAGCAGCAAAAGCATCGTATATGAAGTCGTGACAAGGATCCGGTAACAAATATGGAACAGATCGAGTTTCAAGACTATAAGGTACCACGGAAACCCGACGTGTCACCTCGGGCATGCGAAATAGAGTACACTTCAGGTCCTGCGGAGTTATTAGAACGATAATCCTCATATAAACATCGGCCATCGGACTTTTAAGCACCGCTCAGAGAGGCGAGGATGAAAGGGTGTTCTAAGGTCTGATGGACCTTAAATAAATTATGCGGTCCAGTTCAGCCAGCAAAGAGTTTTTGCGAATGTTGAAGATCCTCGACTCACGATGAACCGCTGCTTAGAACTGGTGGCAGCAGGCAAAGATGTAGATCGGGGGGAAATAGTCAGAAATTTTTTTGGGGGAAATATATGGATTTAACTTCTTAGAGTTGCAAAACATGGAACTAATTGAAACTGTATTGAGTGAAATCTCGACAACACCAGACTTTTTTGTTTAATCGGTCAAAGTGTCACGTCCGCAGCTTATGAGTAAGACGAACCGCTGGAGAGTTTCGATGTCACTTACCACCATTTGGACGTTAGTGATCGAGAAGATCGAGCGGAAATGTTTGCAGTGTAAAAGGGCGCTGATCGAAAAATTTGACGACCCTTCCGTTGGCTGCACGGAGATTCACTGTTACGGATCTGTCTAAATAAAGCGATTCGTGTGGAAGCACGTTGACTTCATAACTAATGTCGAGGATTCGGAGGATTCAAAAGTAGTGACCTCGAGAGAGAAAAGGAGTGGTAAGACAAACCACACTAGATGTCACTAGCCTGACTGCCCTTTTTGTTGATTACATTATAGTTGTAAGGCTGTCGGCATCGTTGGTGGTGCCTGTGAAATTGTCTGTGACAGTAGCGGTGGTGAGATTTGAAGTTTGGTTGTCGAGGTTTAGGGTTATGATCCTGGGTGGTTGTTCTGTTCTCCAGCGAAGATAATCCAGCGTGACCTCAGATGGTGGATCGTCAAAGCATGAAGATGGTTAGATAGATTCTCAATCTAATCAGTTTATGTAGCAATGGGGCCCTGGTGACTCAGAACCAGCTGGTAAACTGTCGTGTATTATGTCTCCCAAATGCGGTTAGGTGTTATATGAAAGGATTGTTCAGATTTCACCAGCGGTATGATGTGCAAAAATACTTCCAAACATTTTGGCTGCACACAGTGCTAAGGCTACCGAAAAGGTTCCTCAAAGTAGGACGTCTGATCATTTGTCCGCATCTCCGTATGGGACGAACTACGCTGATTGCACAATTCTCGTCAAATCATCCAAGAACGTTACAATTCAACCGCCGTTTCAGTGTCGTTTATGGCGTAATCACACATGTTCCGTTTGCTAAACAGCTGGTCTCCACTCTTTAGGTTGGCAGCATCCGAGACGGATTAGGCTGTCACAGTGACCGAAGCCAAAGGACGCATGTGCTTTAAACCATCACCACTAGTGGCCTGCGCTGCACCACTTGCGGTTTCACTCACACACCATGTATCCGGTGTAAACCCGAAGGAATAAGACC
>LUCH01006460.1:14972-29468 GCA_013368495.1 Paragonimus heterotremus
CGATGATTTGTTGTTAGATCTTAATGTTAATGTGGGAATATTATACATTAGCGGAATTACTAAGAAACTGTGGCTTGTTACAAAACGAAGACAACAGGATTGGTAGCCCCACGTTTAATCCGATATTCTAAAACCCATGATTATAGGGATTCCATTTTGTCTAATTGGCACTCCTTAGGGTTAATGACTAGTTCGCTTACTGTAAAAAAATAAGCGAGCTTAGCAGCAGAGAAATCAACGGAAGAAACCTTCTAGCTGGCTTAGGTTTATATATGGCCCATGAATAAGTGCTTTGGTGAACATTTGGCCTAAAGAATATGGATCAGTCATGCTCGTTGTGTCGTTTCATGTTTCTGTTATTCGATACAAGCCATTAACGTACTAGTTTTCTACGCAAATGTGTGGGGGTTCCAGTAAAGTGTAAGAACGTCACACAAACTAGCAATCCTTTCAGTTGGCCAGGCAGTTATATTTTATAGCACATTTTCGTTTTGCAAATATGTGCAGGCAGTATAACTCTGCATCTATTATAATATATCACATAAAATTATGACTTCTTTTGACTAGAACTTATTTGAAGTTGCAGTAATCTGTTCCGTCCTCCAAATGAAAAAATGGTTGTTCTACGCTCATTTGCGTGCTATTATGAACTGAGATCAGTTCTGAGTGGTGTTCAGTTCCTATTAACCAAAATCCCCTACAGGTTATCAATAACCAAGACCTCCGTACGCTTTGAATATTTTTCGTAACAGTCTTCAAACACAAGCTCAAGTTGTAAGTCTCCAACACTACTATTTCAACCTGTCTGATTTGCTATCCTCCACATTGTACATAAAAAGCTACCTGTTCAATAGTCAGTTTTTAACACTTAATTGCGCTACCATTATCACCGGGCTGTTATTGTTAGCTTCTATCATAATCAGTGGGACAACTCTGTCTGTTTAGCATGGCCGGCTTCATAATCCATTAAATTTATAGCCTATTTATCGCCATCAGAACAGTAGGCGAACACATTCACCAGTTTCAAGCACAGTAGGTCAACTCTGTCACCAATTGGACCAGCCATCCCAATATCTCAAAATAAGTTTGTATTCTTTCTCTATAGATGACAAGTCCTGACCTCCAGCCCCACTCTCTACGTTCACCCAGCTATTCCAGCGTTACGTTCTGCTGAAGCATGTATAGATAAATTCCAACAGAATACTGGATATTAGAGTGTCTTCCAAATAGTCTTGTCAGAAGTGGCTATGTCGAATAAGCGAATGCAGATTATTTTCAACTCTGGAATACAGGATAGAACCATTAGATTCGACTTATAAGGTATTCGGTTTGTAAGAAAACATTGTAAACTAGAAGTATTCCAAAAAAATGAGTAACTTTTCTGATGAAGAAAAATATTGCCGTGTCGGCGAACTGCATTAACTGAATATTCCTTTCTCATTTAGATAAAAATTTTGCAACCTAACTTCACCACATAATGAAAGTGCTAATTGTTGGGTGGTAGTGATTTTGATCTTATATGAACTGATCAGCATGTAATATTCACCGTAGCTGTTGCATTTCTGTAAATATTTCCGTCAGCCCGTCTCGAAACGAACCACTTGACTGGAGTGTCGCTATTGTTAGAACTTGTCAGTTATACATATTCATTCCACGGTAAACACTTTAACTTCGGCTACATTATCATGATTCAACTGTGTTGAATTGTTAGAACATGGATAATCCATGCTTTCCTTCTTGATGAAAACGTTACAGGTGTAACCACTTTTCGCAGGATCGTTTACAAACTAAGGCATTTCTACCTTTCAATGTTCCAGCAGAATGTTGTGTCAACATTGGAACAGCTGGCAGTATTTGAATACGTTTAGTTTCGGCGGGATGGCCCAGCGCCACGATATGCACCATACGTACAAGAATATTCAGGTCAGACATTCGGGCAATGGACTAAAGGCCGCCACATACTACTCCACCAGCTATTCTATTTTTCGCAACCTCAAGCACACAGTCTAGAGGGAACTTCCACAGACACTAGAGGAATTCAAAATGGCTTTAATTTTGGAATGGAGTGCAGTGTACGCGACCAATTGACAATATGTTATCAACATATCGAAGGAGAATGTTTTGTGTAAGCAAAACCACTGACAACATTTCTAGCATCTCCTATGAATATAAGGTTCTTATATTAATCTTTTCTTTTCTTTTTATCTTTCCATGATAATAATGTTTACCTGTCAGTAAAACAGGAAATCTCTGGTGGTAATTAGCAGATTCGTATACTTAGTGGATTACTATCTCAGCAAGATACCGTTTTGGTTCATTTGTATTGGAACACAGATTAGCTACTTTGATGCAAGACATACTAAGTCATTTTTCACAAGCACGAGATAGCCTGACGTAATATGTAAAAAAACCTTAAGAAATGAGACCGAATATTTATTGCACAGAATGTACAAACGATCTCATATTCAAGTACTCCCAGTTGTTCCAACGTTGGTATAACATTCTGCTGCTACATCTGGAAATAGAAATGCCTTAGTTAACAAGGGATTATGTGAATAAAGGCTTTACCTCTAACGTTTTTATCAAAACAGAAAGGCCCGATAATCCGTGTTTCAACAAGCCCTCGCCCAAACCATAAGCTTTGAGGTGTATTGACGTCGGATTGGAGCAAACCGATGGGGTTTATTGATGCGTTAAAAATGGGGTTTCCGCACGAATCGATTCAGGCAGAATGTTGTTTCTTCTGTAAATACCGTTGAATACATATTTCTCTCCGACAAATAACACATGCTAAATAACTCGTGTTTATTTGCATCCAACAACCAAGGCTTTTGTAATCGGGCCTCCTGCTATGATCAATACTTGTATCTTTCGAGTATCCTGTGTACAGTGGACTCCGAAACGTTACATTCTTGAACGAGATGAAGGACCCTCTTCTAGGGGCTGTTTTTTACTTGTGGCAGAATATCACTAGTAAAGCAGTCATCCATTGATGTGCGCGATCGATCGCTTTTTTGCAGGTCATGAACACTTCCCGTTTTAACGGACTTTTCATCAGCCTTCGAACTGGTTTGCAGATAGCTGATCACATATACTAATGCCTTACATTAAGCTTGCAAGTGGTCTGCTCTACAGTTTCACAACAGGCCACATAGCTGAAAGACAGTTCAATACGCTATTCAGTTGTGAGATTACTGACACGCCGTTTTATTAACCACAGTCCAGCTACTTATCTGGTTTGAGCATGATAAATATGTCCAGACCAAGTCGCACCCGGCTACTGTCCAGCAAACCGAACTAAGAAAGTGGGATCCAACGTAACTCAGCATGACCAGATTCAGACTGACAGACTTACACAAGTACACCCGCAGAACGAACTAGTCACCCTAGATCTGACTTGCCTCTAATGGAATGAAAGTGGTCGAGCCTTCACATATGATAACTCGATCGTGTCGGACGTGAGTTCAGTGGCGCAGTAGTCAACACGGTTACCTCATGAAAGTGTGGCCGGAGTTTTAACTCCAGCCGTAGCAGGGGTATGCACTAATGACGAGCTGTAGCAAGACTCGAATCTGGTGCTTCTTTTGAAATAGGCTGGCTAGAAAGTCTCTCTGAATGCGAAGGCTGCGACCAACTATGAGTGGTGTTCAAATGAAAATGAAAGTATCGATTCCTTCGTTGATTGGTTCACTACACATTGGATGCCACCACAGTTGTCCGACTGATGTTGCATTTCTTATCGTGGTAAACAGAGTCACGTTCAACCAATTCATCACAACAGATACTCATGGTACGGTAGTTGAGGATTTCGTTTATTATCCAGAGCACATTTCGTCCCATCTCATCAGGTGCTTACTGTAGTCTACGGGTTTATATGACAGAACCCAATATCGTGAAGCCAAACAACAAAATCAACAAACACACAAACACAGACACACATGCACACCAATGCACCTCTGTTACCAGAACAGTCTGGTACTGATGAACAAGTCCCTCTGGATGTGAAGAGGTGGCTTCCATTTGTTCGTTGCTAACACCTGTGTGAACGGGAGATTTTTATTACGTAACATACCCGAAAGGTCTTCTGCAGGTTCAACTGAGGTCGATATATCAGTCTTGCTCACTTCTATCGGCGTTATATCGATGATGTCCCGCTATTTACCGGCACGTAGCAGATTGCAGCAAGTACACTCGACTAAGGGAATCGGGTGAATCCTAAAATTAGGTTTATCATTGAGCACAAACAGAATGGAATACTGAGGTTTTTGATATTCTCATGAAGCACCGAAACTACGGCTCTGTACTGCGGTCTGTCTACCGGAAACAACCTTGGACTGGACAGTATCTAAACTTTCACACTCTTGTACCGACTCAGTACAAGCGTGGTCTAATTGAAATTTTTTTTACCGTGCAAGAAGAATCTGTTCGGGAAAAATACCGATTAAAGTGATGTCGTTGTTGAGAACTACGATCAAAGAAAATCGCTATCCATTGGCATTTGTGAAGAAATTCGGCAAACAAAACACGACTGCCGTGGTGAGTTAAACAGCTCCCAAACTGATTGTCTAACTTCGTTTGTCTTACAAGAGTGACGACATTACTACTCTGTTGAAAACCTGTTTCATGGCGGATATGGGGCACACGTTTTATGTAACTCACCTAGTCATGTTTTCCATCAATGTCCGAATCCCAACACGAACACTGTGCAAAAGACTGTCTGACTTCTCTGCTCAAGATTGTTACGAGAAAAGGTTGTAGTGCCTTCGCCAGTACCCATCAGTAGCAAAGGTAAAACTGTAAAATTGTGTGCACCAGACAACTAAGGACAAATAACATTCGAATGTGCATACAGTCACCAATTATTGTGTAACCAGGACAGCGACAACCTGATGAGATTTTAATACATTTTTACCTAACGTCAGCTAGTGAGTTCGGATTAGCATCGATTCGCAAAAGGTCACTCATTTGGGGTTTTTATTATGTAACGATATCCTGAATAGAACAACTGGGTCCGATTGGTGAACTGTTATAATCGTCGTCGATTTTGTTGGCTTCCCATCAATTTGGGGATAGCGTTTCATCAATTGTTTCAACCATTTCGGGACGTGTTCGGTCGCTTGCTGAGGTAGTCGACAGTAAGCGATTTAATGACTAATGGGAGATGTAATTGAGATTGAGTAACTGATCGAAGCATTTGTGGTCACGTGGACCGTTCAACCAGCTTCACTGTTGCTAGAGAAAATCGTTTGTGTGTATTCTTTCGAAAAGGATCCGCTAGAAGGTCTGCGCGAATTCGAAAGTTTTAAGCATTTAAGATTGGTGCGAGATTTGCAACAACTATACCCATTACTACTTGATATTAAAATATCGTCCAATAAGTCAAGTATTTCTGTAATGTAGATTGAACATCACCCACAAATGATCGCAACTGTTGCACTCTCATAGACTTTCAAGTCTTTCGAGCAAAAGAAGCACCAGACTCGAGTTTCGCACTTGATAGATATCGGATCGTCACCTTGGTTACGCGCTCAGTCGCTTGACCGGAACCGAGAAAATCAAAAGAGACGCGGCAACACCGTTTACTGGACAAGCGAGACAAAACTTAGGCCACAGAAGCCCTAGATTTATAGGACAAGAGGATTACCGTAGATGGTCGACAGACACAAAGCGTACCAAATGAGACAGTCATATATGGCAGTCAGGTAGTCACAGCAAACCACATTACAGTGGGCGTCAGAAGGCAACGCGAGAAAAAACATTGTTCAGCTAGCGCGCAGGCGTTCGACCGCACACCTGCGATCTGATTGGCTGAATGGGACCACCCACGACCATACCATCCCAGCTGGGTCGGCCGATCGATGTGGCGTGACACGTCCTGGTTGTCTCATTAGGAGATGCGCTTCCTAACAATAGAGCAGCTTGTCAGTAATTAATATGCTGTCCACGGCTGGGGTCAGAACTCAGACCATTGTTTTATGAGGCAACCGTGTTGACCACTGCACCATTGTCCTCAAACTGGGCACAACGGGATTATCATATGTGAACGCTCAACCACTTTCGCTTGTGAGTGATGATCAGATTACCCGATCGCCCAGAGAGACTCCTATGAGTGATTTTCAGTTAATAGTAAGCGAAGGAGTAATACAGTGTAATATATCTACTTCCTGCTTTTTTGTGTCTGCTTCGTAAGACTAGTGTCAGTAACCATGAGATGTCCACACACTCGATCGTTCACGTAAACCACAGCGCAGTTGAACTTGCCCTCTTTGCTTGCTCACCCGTTCAGCAATTCAAAAAAACATCTTCTGATGAGTAGTTTGGTAGATTCGTTAGTTTAAAAGAGACCTGGTTGTGGGCAACCGTGATCGTCTACTGGATTGTACTCCGCGACAGATGCAGCATCCTCAAGAGAGGAAAGCGTGCAGGGAGGTCAGAAATGTCATATTTTGACTCAGGTACCCAGGTGTCCCAATATGTCACTGAAGTCCACCAACTGATTCATAAAATCGGCCTCTCCAGTGGGATTTCATAGGTCTTTCGAAACTGGGTCTCACTAAACTAACAAATCTGTCAAACTATTTATAATTTATAAAACCTCGATGCTCAGCAGCGACACCGGTGGAGTTAATCGTGAACTTCCCAGAGAATCTTGCCGGGGTAGCCAACTCCTTCAATCTCTTGGTGAATATCATAAGTGGCAGTGAATAAACGAACCAAATTTTAACCTTATGAGCTCCCAGAAACGAACGCTGCAGACTCCTTCGCTTGAGCTTTTTAGATCAACAGTAACTATAAAATAGTTCGAGCCCGGAACCGGTATCGATATAGCAGAACTATGAGGTCTGGAGCTGTTGATAAAGTGTTGTTTATTTCGGTATATAGACAGCTTTATGGTGACAATAGGTGAACCAGTTGGTTAGAGAATATGAAACATTAATACATCTCCTGAAGTTTAAATCGTTGCGGATCCACCCGTCTGACGGTTACTGGACCAATGGCATCAGGGTGATCAAGATGCTTCTGATCGTTCATAGGTGTACCGTCGTAATCAGCGGGTACGTAACCTCAGAATATTATTGAGCGCAGGTAGTTGTTCCAAAATCCTTAATAATCACATCTATTGGGCACTCTGACCTTCCAGATGACCCTGAATGACATTATCTGGCCGGCTAAAATGCGGAGCTTGTCTCGACTAGAACGTCACTGACGAGGTTTCAATCAGACAATTGCAATAAAGATTCGAAAAATGAAACTTTTGCAGGTTTTTGTCCGAGAAACTTCAGACCATCTTCCGCTATGCTACATTCTTCCTCGTTGTCACCAACGCTGTGCAACTCTGCATCCTGACTCAATGCATTCCAATAGACATTGCAGCACAGGCTGAGTCTGAGTACGTAGCCCAGCGAGGAGTACCCAGGGTTTTGAAGAGCCTGTGGGATTTGCTTTCCCACGTGTTTACCAAAATGCCATATGACTGACACTCGTGTGAGGCTAACGCGTACTGAACATCGCCAAACTTCCTCGTTCATAGTCAGGACATCATGATCAACAACCACAACACTGGTGTTAGCTCGAACCTCGAGTAGGTGCGACTATCCAACTACGACACCAGTTGCACTTACTATTTTATCGAGTTATCACTGACTGAGAGAATGCGCATGAGATACTCAATGGCTGAAGTGTTTGCCAGGGAACGTGAGGGCAAGCGATGTCTTTTGAATACTTGCATCTAGAGTGGACAATCATTCATACGGTCTCTTAAAAGTGTAGCAACCTGATACTAGTTTGTTACACTACTCCCATACATGACCCTCCATGCCGGCTTACCGTGATAGGGTTGCATATGGGTTAACACTAGGTATATTCTGTATAAATTTAAGCAAGCTTTGAATTCATATTTCCTCGAAGAAGATGTCTCCAACCGCTTGGTGTCGCACGATTTGAAGAAACTGTGAGGACTACCGATCTTTAAACTTGGTTTCGTTTATAAACATTGGTTACTATGTTGATTCAGAGTATATATGCGCCTAAGTACTATTTTCTATGCACCTCGTATAGTTGATCAAAGATCGGCCGTTCTAACATGTCGTTCACCTTTTCTGTAACACGAAGTTGGAACGGGGCTCTCACATGGTGGAACTCGGTAAATTCTGTGGCAAGCTTGTCCAATGAGAATTAAAGTTCCAACCGTACAAACCAGGATTCAAAGATGCCTGCCGTTAAGAACGCAATCGGGCAGGCGATTATGTTAACTGACTAGACCCGTAACTCAGGTGTAGTGAAGATCTACTCGATTCACTGCCTATCCAAACCCCTACACAATAGAATATATAACAAGAGACCAATCCAAACGTTGAGCTGAGATATGACATCTGGATTGGACGAACAGTATCAGTGTTACATCTTGCGTTATTTGCCAAGATCCTTGTTCGCTTTTTCACCAGTCAGTCTAGAGTTTGTGACATTGCATTTACCACCGAGATCAGCCAGTGACAGACTATGATTCATTTAATACTTATGTATATCAATAATTGCAGGTTATTGTCTCATGAATAACATCTGCTTGTTGTAACCCGTGCGAAGTCTTCTCCTTGTTACTTGCGCATGAGACTTCAATTCAAGCACGATTTCGAGGGCTATTTAAACTCTAATCCCGTGTACTACTTCCAATTCTCAATATGTAGCGTTTTTAATTAATGAACAGGAGTTAAAAGACATATACATAAAAGATGTTAGTTTGTGATTATAAAAATAGATATGTAATGAAAAATTATGGAGATGAAGGGTACACCAGTTTGATACTTAGATAAACAAGCCGATATTCATAGGTGCACAAAAATGGGCGTAACTGATAAATAAAAATGCGAATACTGGAGAGAACAAGGGTATTTTATTTGTAAAGTTCAACTTAAGCCGTCTAAAACTGAACGATATCAGTGCGCTACAGAGTTTATAACACTAGTCGGGAATGTACGAACAGGCACTAGTTGATAGTGTTGGATGTCGCTGTTGGTGTAAATCAGTGAACAAACAAACGGATTAGCAGTCATGATCACCTACACCAATCTTGCTTCGAGTGAACCGCCCTGGTGACTTGTGCGCCATGAGAGATAGTGAATTTTCTAAAAGTATTTCACTTGTTGAATGAGCCAGAGAAACCTCCAGGTTACCGCAACTTAGTTTTGGTTGTTACCCGGACAGAAAAGAACTGTAAATTTTTTATCTTTTCAATGATTTCTGTCGTTGGTCTTCGATTAACCTGGAACTAAATACACTCAAATTTGTCACATGTAGCACGCACTGGAAAACCAGAAGTATACTATATATTAAAATCTGACACCCTACAAAGTAACGTTAGTTTTGGTGTTAGTATGATTATTTTTATACGAGATGCAGCGCTGGCTGTTTTTCTCTTCAAGCGATGCACATGGCAGAAACTCGACATGCAGCTATATGTGAACTATCTAACATTAACCCGCTTGATGTAGAGTCATGTTTGAATTAAGATTTTATCATTGTACAGCGTTTCCTTCCTTTAGCAGTTCCTTTCTGCAGTTAGAATATTTGCATCAGCTAAATTATACGAAAACGAGTGTAGTGCGAACTTTTGACATTTTTACACGTACTTGGAAAGTGAAGTCGTGAACTTAGAGTTCCATCTACATGTTATTGAGAGTTAGGTGAAACGTTCTAAGGTCGCTATTCAAGTAACAAGGCTGCCTAATTTGGTTACTTATTTTTCATACGAACATTATAATTTTCATTTGCAGCACGTCTTAGAATTCATGCAAACTTGTAAATCAACCCATCGGTGATTGACGGCTAGAAGTGGCTTTCCGTACAAATAGGACGTTGCATTGTCTAATTCTTTATCATCAGTTTATCACTCGTCATGCCCTACATTCGTTGCACATGCAGACGGTCCGGGGGCTTGCCTGAACATGGATGATTCATTTAGTCACCATGGTTGGTGTAATTTCACCTTAGCATATTCGATGACATAATATTGTGGTAGACTATCAGTCAGAAAATGTGACCATTCCAACTCTCGGCGAAATACCTCAATACAGGGTGAGATGCTTTCAAAAACCCATAGCGAGCGGATGAAGGACGGCGTGAGCGACCGAATGAGTCATCGCTCGACCAGATCGGACCAACGGGCGAGACGTGGCAGCCAAAATAGGATGGATGACAAAATTGAAGGCGTGATTACTCCAACACTCACAGGGATACGGCTGTGGAGTACGGTCAAAGGGCACAGGGGATGGACGAAGGACGACGGACGAGGACTAGCGGGCGGAAAACTCCCGGATAGAAGGCGTAAATCACACACCTAAACCGGTTAGAAGTGCACACGACGTGTGAGCGGAAATCGCGAGCGCACGTGTAGCATGGTAACTAGCGCGTTGGACAATAAAGATTGTGCTTTACTAGACGCCCTTTTCGCTACAATATAATTTAGCTTAACATGAGTATTGACAAAAACCAACACTCATCTAGACACGATGGATGGTTTGTTCGAAAAGCAGGTCATCTGAACAAAATCCAATCAATGCTGCTGACGATATCGGCAGTAGGTGCACATGGCAGCTAATAAAGTTTTCCTTTGATTAAGAGACTACGTATGATACGCCCAGCGACCGGCTTGCTTGCTAGAGATGCAGTGTACGGTATGCGTTCACGATAGGCCTACATACAGACACGAACAAACAGATCCACGAATGACGATAGCATGCACCGGACAATGGTTACCATGCTCTAATTCGCTTCGTTTTCGCTAATTTTGTCAAAGTTTACATACATAAACACAACACCGTAGGCACCATGGATGAATAAAACTACCAAATGTTAAGGTATTGACAGTTTTTTATTTTCCAAAATATTACAATGCGTACGCCATTTTTGAAGAATGTTGCCGCCAACTTGTAGCTAAATTCAGTGATGCCGTTGAATGTAACCTCCTAAAGGGCTTACAGCCATCTTCGATTTCCGCAGTGCTTCCTACTCATCATTAAACGGGTCATCTTTTGATCGTTGTTCGACGTTTGTCATGCTAGATTGTATGCTGTTGCCAAATCTGCAAACAGAATTGCATAAGTGGAGAGCTACTTCATTATCGATGTGAAGTCCAATTGTAATGGAGTGGCAAAAGTTATTGATCAAACCGGCCTGTGGTTCATCAGTGGAATCCGGAATGGCTGCAAACCAGCATTAGAAAAAGCGCTGGAAACAACTTTCAGGTGCATGTCATACCACGCATTCCTGATACGACGCAACGTGTGAATACTATGTATCTCCATTGTGGTGGTACAATCACCACTAACGTCAGTTTGTCACATGATGTATAGAGTGAACAGCTTCCGCATCTTCGTGAAATCCGAATCAGTCCGGCTACCGAGGTTTGTGAAACCTTCGGCTGCGGTAAATATTTCGGAATTCGTATCATTTTGGATTGAGGTAGACGTTTGCTGATTACAATTCAAAATGACACAGCACGAACTGCCACTGCGTCTTCGTTTCAGTTGGGGTTCGGTTCACAATCAACACGCGGTGACTAAATGCGGTTTGTTTGTCCTCGGCAGTCGCTTCAGGTAATCTGTGTAGGGGAGCAATCATATACACTTATATAACGAACAGAGTAGTTAGAAGTCCCATTTCGACGGCGTTCACTCACAAATACACTTTACCTTGGGCGGTAGACTGTAGGGAATGGCTAGCTAACTAAGCTAGGTTGCACATTACCTTGATTTAGTCTGGGATGAGTCAGTGATATATCGGTGAACCTCGCTCGGTGGGCCTCGCGTCAAGGTCAGCGTTGACAGTTCCATCGGCGTTATAACAATTATGGCGTATTGATTCCTACACGTTAGAGTTGAGGCAAATGAAACGTTCGAAAACTGTCTAACAAATGAGGTGGTCAAATCCAGTATTTACCTTCGGTTCAACCAATACCTTGGCCTAAGATTACGAAAAGAAAAGTAAATCTAATGGACAAGTTAACAAAGCAAAGGAAATTTAACAGTTATTCACGTTTAGTTTCATGGAAGGTAGAATGTGAATAAGACTGACTATGCGCAACCATGTCGGTTTCGTTCTCGCTAGCGTACTCACAAATCACGGTTACATAATGCATGCTTAACTCTCGACCGAGAGTAAAGTGGAACTGATTTTGCTACTTGAACTTCAGCGCAGGCTAGTGATTTGTCCCTATTAAGTGTTTTGCTGTTTCAACAAGTTGCATAAACGGTAACTTTATATCATGGTTTGTCACATAAATCATTGTATAAATCTTCAAGTTTAAAGTTTTGGTTCAGCTCAATAGCATTTCTTGAATCCTCATGGTGGCAGAGGTCTAAGTCGTAAATATTCATCCATCCCATTATCTTTTAATCCATTGTGTGAGAACTTTGCACTAAACCAAATTTGAGCAGGCAAAGTGCGACGTATCTTCACTTAACCAGAGCTCTTGTGTGGGCAGACAGACACTTGGTACCGGCTATTCTAGAGACCGAAGATCAGATGTGATACGAATACATATTTTTCATTAGTTAGGGGATAATAAATTTTACATTGTGACGCATCCAATTTACATTTACAACGCGTTGTCAATGAACGACCGGGAACCAGCTGCCAGTGTTTCAGCCCTCCTTGATTGGTAACTGTGACCTAAGGGTATCGCAACCATGTCCTGGTACAATACAGCAAATAAGTATATACTTCAGTCCTACTTCAATCTCCTCAGTCAGCATATATCACGCATCATGAAACCTACTGAACTGCACAAGTTTATGAGCAGTGTAAGTGGTTTTAGGTTTTATTCACTCACGCCTGGTATGACGCCTGGTATGACCGAAAGATGAAATGCGATAATGAGATGCTTTTACCCATTCCTTCGAAAAACAAATTACAGGGCCAAGAAGCTTTGGATCATTAAACTAATGATGCGATGGCACCTCGGATAGAAACGGTGACAGCTGTAAAATCTCTCCACTTCTGGTGTAACATTTCGAGACCGCACTTCTATAGAAATGTCTGAGGTCAACTTTTCAGTTGTACGCAGCTTCCGGGATCAGTCCTCTATTAGGGGTGAATAACAATAATGCACAACTAGTATATAAACGAATACAATCGGGTATGATCATGTGGTCTATGCGTATCTTATAAGAACTGCCCCATATCATGCATGTTATAGTCGAAGAAATTGAGATCACATCTTATACATCCATAGTTCGTTAAAAGTTTACGAATTATCTCCGAACTTTGTCCAGTTATTTTTGTTAAACCCTATCACGACTGTTTAGCAGAAAAATATCTCATACAGCATTCAACGGAAAGGAATAAACCTCATAGCTGCCCACTAAACATGCATCAGTGGACAAACTCAAACTTTCTTTTCATGTTTAAGAGTAGTAATTGATCTTTTGCGATAGATGTGTACCGGAAAATAAAAAACCTCGGTGTCGCAGACCTGTTAAAGGTGAGGTGAATAGTTCTTCTGTGAAAATCTACTCTAATGCTTCCCTACAGCTGTTGACATTCCGGAAGTGTGATCTGATGAGGATTTATTCGGTACTGTCTGTCTGTTTTCCATCACCGTTTTCAGGCACTGAAGATCCCCATATTCCCTGGCGTTTAACTGGTGCGAATAACTATGGGGACTAATTCAATCATATTTTATCTTACTCTTTCATGTCCAAGATGGAACACTTGCGTTTTGGTAAGTTCCCGTACATAACTTCTTGTTGTGTCGAATATTCTTGCTTGAACATTCCGCTCCATTTGTGCTTGGCATGTAGCTGTCCCGTCCACCTAAAATTCTTGTTCGATTACAATAAATTGAGTCAGTCCATTTTCAATACTAGTAAAAACACTGATTGTTTATACACAGAAACGCTGTAGGAGGCCTGATACAACAATGATCCGTAAAATCTGTTAGGCACACTCACCAGAGTCCGACGGCGACTAATCAATTCAAAGTAATTGTATATCGATCGGGTTTCTATTTCCAAAAACTCCACCTTAGTCGTTTGTTGAGCTTATGAAGCACCACTACAACTGCATCAGGAATAAAGTATGTATATAACTAGTCAGTTGGGAAAGCAAACAGTCGAAATTTGATATTTTGGTTCAATTTTGCCTTAATATTGATAATTTGGCATGGTTTTGGTTTAATTTCATTTAACTACTTATAAGTAGCATGAATACCAATAACAAAACATGATTGACGTGATGATGTGCCACGTATTCGTCGAATGGGCCGTCAGAATTACACGCATTACTGCGACCACCCATGAGCTTCCCGAGAATAGCTATAACATGACTAGTAAAGTAAAATGTCTTACGGAATACGGGTCACTGTTATAGGACACTTCAGTAACGGTCGTTCGTACTGTAAGTAGCGGATCTATTATCATGAAAACAGAATTAAGCATCGTCTAATGAAATAAAGCTACAACTTTTCACCTAGACTCATGAACAAATGAAGTTCCGTTTTCA